>CBVK0100366631.1:0-32120 GCA_900067695.1 Picea abies
CCTCCTCAATTATACATGGCGCTGCGCAGGGGTTTGAGGATTCTTTGGCGCGAGGTGTTGCCGCTGAGTCGATGAAACAAGTTGGGGGGTCCCAATTGTCGGGGAATGTAAACATTTTACTTTCTGAGAAATACGGTGGGAGCTCAATGCTCAAGTATTCTTCCACAATTGTTCCCAGAGGCGAGCTTGCGGCCATCATCACCTATTGTCGCCTCTGTTTGAGAAATTTCATCGTGCGTTTGAAATTCCGGTGCCTCTTTCTTCTGGAGTCGGCTGTATACCAGCCAACTCCCCTACGAGGCCTCCCTCTCACCCTCAGCATGGCTGGAGTGAGGTTCTTTGCTGAGTCACCGAGAGCTCTGTTACGACCCCACTGATCGAGAAGCTTCCAGGGCACAATAGAACTCCCAGGAGGATTGGTGGAGGGATAAAACGTGATAATAACCATTAAATCCATGAGATTAATGCTCTGGCTGACTGGACTGAAGTCGCTCATGCAGGGCCTCATCGAAGAGCGTTGGCGGTCAGAACAAGTGCGCTTCATAAATCACAGAGTGTGGTGAGGACCGATATAAATGGCCTCTCCCACCTTCTCGCCACGTCCCTCGCTTTCGACTCATTTCACCCCATTCGGGGTTGGGAAGTCTTTACTGGCTAGCAGCTTGCAGCAATTGTAGAGAGCGAAGAATTAAGTGCCATTGGCGTCCCAAGTTATTAGCTCAGTTTCTCTGTGGACTCCCTCATTGGATAGGTAATCAGCTACTGTGTTTTCCTCCCTTTTAATATGGGAGGGGATGACACTGATATCATGCCTAAGTAAGTTTTTGAAGTCTTCTAGCAGTCCTGCAAGGCGCCAGCTGGGAGAGATTTTTTGCGGGTGTCCTCCATGCAGGATCTTAGTGATAAGCTGGATGACAATTTGGGAGTCCCCTTCCAGAATGATTTTGTAACTGGTTAGGGCTATAGCTTGTTGGAGGCCTTGTAATAGGCTTGTTAATTCTGCAACATTGTTTGTGGTCTCTCCCAAGTATCCTGCAGTCAATGATAGGATTTCCCCTATGGAGCTCTTGATTACAGCTCCATATCCTGCCCGTATAGGATTGCCTTTTGAAGCTCCATCGAAGTTGATTTTTATGAATCCTACTGGTGGGGGGGTCTAGAGGGTTGGGTTGGGGAAGTGACTCTTGGGAGGTCTGAATGCCACCGAGTCTTTTAGGTTGAGTTGCTAGTCGTGGAGGATTAGTGCCTCCTCCCGATTGCAATCCTTGTCCCAAGGTTGCCAATTCTTACTTCTAATTGTTTCTCTGATGAGTGTGGCAACTCTATCCCACGTTGCTTCAGCAGGGGAGTTCTTGGAGTGAAAGATGCGTTTGTTCCTCTGCTTCCATATCTGCCAAAGAATGAATCCTGGGAGTAAAAGCCAGATATGGTTCAGAATGGGGTTGTTGTAAGTGATTGAATCCCAATTTTCAATGGTGTCCCTAATACTGCCTCGGTTTTGGTTGGATCGGCGCATGGTTTGTGCTCCCTGGTCCCAGACCGTTTGTCTGTAGCTACATCCGTTGAAGAGATGTTCTTTAGTTTCTTCCTAGGATTGACATAAGATGCACATGGAGGGTCCAGTGAATCCTCTCTTCCTGAGATTATCCCATGTGAGAATTCTGTTGTTGATGATTAACCAGAGGAAGGTGGATACCTTGGGCCAGAGCACTTTGCTCCATATCTTGCTCCAGATGTTATCCCTTTGTTGATTGTGGAGGTTGCAGTGTATGCCATAGGCTTATTTTACCGAGAAGTTTCCTGTGGCTGAGTGCCCCCATCTGAGGATATCGGGCCCCTCCCTCCGGGGAATTTTCCTGCGTCCAGCCTCTTGATGCCAGGCAAACAAGTTTAGATTAGGGGGTGTACCTAGCTCGTGGTTGGAGGTTTTCCGTTGCCACCAGGTCTGCCCCGCTCCTGTGGGTTTCCAGAGATCTCGTACCTTCATCGCAGGGGTTTGATTGAGGACCAAATGGAGGGGTGCAAGTTCTTCTAAATCCTGTAGAGGTTTAAGTTGCTACCACGAGTCTTGCCAGAACCTTGCACTGTCTCCATTGCATATTTCCCAGAAGGAGTGTTTTTGTATCATATCTTTGTTTTGCCAAGCTATGTTCTAGATGTTCGAGCCCTGAATTTTGATGTTGTGTCTGATTAGCTGGTCCGGCGGCATGGTAGGAGCATATTTTTTCTTCCAGATTTGAGCTCATAATGCGTTTGGTGTTTTCATCCACCTCCACCATATCTTGGCTCCCATTATCTAGTTGAGCTTCCCCGGATCCTGTAGCCCTAGGCCTCCACTGCTTTTCGGTGTGCAAACCTTATCCCAGCACACCAAGGCCCATTTCTTCTTGGCTAGCAAACCTTTCCAGAGGAAACTTCGTTGGGTGTTTCTGATCGCTTTGATGATGTGCTTGGGAGTAGCTAACGCTGTGAAAAGGTAGGTGGGTAGGGTTTGGAGGATTGACTTTAGCAGGACCAATCTGGCTGCAAGGTTTAAAGGTCTAAATGTCCAGTTGGCTAGTCTGTCGGAGATGGAAGTGAGGAGACTGTCCCAGGAGATGGTCTTAGCTAGCACTCCAGTAAGAGGAATACCTAGGTAATTGGACGGAAGGGAGCTCCTGGGGATGCCCAGGATTTTGGAAATATGTAGTTGGACTGCAATGGGGGTGTTGAAAAAGAAAAGCTTGGATTTTTCTAGATTCAGAGTCATGCCCGAGGCTTCAGTGAAGTTTGAAAGGATGGAATTGAGTTTGTGGTCTTCGCGTGCAGTAGGGGAGTTCATTAGTAGGGTGTCATCGACGAATTGGCTATGCGAGGGGCAGGTATGATATTGTACAGGGGTAGACCTATGAGGGTGTCGTCTAGTACTGCTGATTTAATATAGCGACCCAGGCCCTCCTCCATTAGAACAAAAAGAAAAGGTGAGAGTGGATTGCCTTGTCGTATGCCTCTAGAAGCCGAGAAGGGGCGCGAAGGGACTCTATTGACTAGGATTGAGAAGAATGCCAAAGAGGTGAGGTTCAAAATCCAGTTTACCCAGTCATGATCAAATCCAAAGGAGTCTAGGATAGCTTTGAGATACTGCCAACTGGCTCTGTCAAAAGCCTTTGAGAGATCGAGTTTAATTAGCATACCTGGGTTTTTTGTTGTCTTGAGCGAGCTGACCACCTCATTTCCCAGTATGATGCTGTCCATGATCTACCTTCCTTCTATGTATCCAGCTTGTTCCTTGGAGATGACAAAAGGCAGAATTGGATTGAGTCGATTTGCAATTACCTTGGTGATAATCTTGTACATGACGTTGCATAAGGCAATGGGTCTAAACTATTTGGGGTTAGTTACTCTTTCTTCCTTTGGGATGAGGGTGAGGAAGGTTGCATTGAAGGCTTGGAGAACTTGTCCCGATGATCTGGATTCTTCAACGACCTCCCATACATCCTGGCCTATTATGTCCCAACAGTGGTGGAAGAAATCTACAGTAAAACCGTCGGGGCCTAGGGATTTTCTTGGGGGCATGTCTTTAACAACTTTGTCCACCTCTTCCTTAGATATTGGTCATTTGAGAGATGCGTTTTTCTCTGGCCTGATTAGCTTGGGGATGTGGCTGCTAACTCGGGAGATTGCTTCACCCCTATCCACATTATTTTCCGTGAGGAGGGTTTGGTAGTATCTGTGGAGCTCCTCTTCAATGCGGGCATGTTCCCTTATTAGTTGGCCCTGCTCATCTTCCAGGTGTGTTATTCTGTTGATGTGTCTCCGGTGTATCATAGTTCTATAGAAGAATTTGGTATTCTTTTCCCCTTCTTTGAGCCACTGAAGTCTAGATTTCTGTCTCCGGAGGATTTCCTCTTACCTCCTTCTTTTCTCCAGTTGCATCTGTAGCTTCTCCTCTTCCCGCATGAGCTCAGTAGTACGGACCCCTGATATAAATATCTTTTGTATTTCGGCTAGCCTAAGCTCTGCATCTTTGATGGCTTGGAGGATGTTGCCAAAGGTATTCTTGTTCCAGTGTTTGAGCCTTTGCTTGAAGTTTTTGAGCCTTTGCTGGAATCTGTACATCTTGGTACCCTCTTCAATATCGCATTGATTCCACCAAGTTTGTGCTAGTTGATGGAAGTCTGGGTGTGTGAGCCAGAATTTTTCAAATCTGAAGGGTTTAAATTTTGGTGTTGCTTCTATGGCTATTTGGAGGGCTATTGGCCAACGGTCAGAACCTGTTTTGGGAAGGATCAAGATTTCAATGCAGAGGTCTCTCTCAAGCAAATGTTCTATTACAAGAAAGTGATCGAGTCTACTAGCTATATGTTGCCTTCCAGATCTATGATTAGACCAGGTGAAAGTGCCATTGCTATTCTCTATGTCTACTAGCTTTAGTTGTTCAGGGAGGGTTTTGAACTTACCACTGTCTTGCTCTAGTCGCTTGCTTCCTCCCATTTTTTCCTCCAGTGACATTGTCATATTAAAGTTGCCTCCCAGGATCCAGTTGGGCGTGTTCACCAGTGCTTTGACTTGTGCCAGCTTTTCCAAAAATCTATTCTTTTCCTGTTTTCCTTATGGCCCATAGACATTGGTGATGGTCCCCGCCTGATTCGAGCCTATTATTTCAAAATGTGCTGACAAGGTGCCTGCTGTGGAAAAGGGGCCACTAAGGATCATGTGAGTGGGGTTCCACAATATTTCTATACCTCCCACTGCTCCCACAGAGTCCATATATAAATAGTGGCAGCCTTTCCATATTCATTGCAATATGATCTCTGCTTCTAATCCGACGCATTTAGTCTCCTGTAACATTAGAATATCTGGGGTTTCCTCTTTGATGTAGTCTTTGAGGATCCTTTGTTTGGATCGTCCGTTAAGCCCTCTAATGTTCCAGGTAATGATCTTCATCATTAAGAGGAGGGGTGTAGGTGGAGGTATCCCTCCGAGATCTTTTGTATCTGTCCTGAGTTGATCATTAGGTTCCCTGCTTCTTTGATCAGCTGATGTACTAGTTTCTGACCTCTTCTTTTGTTTTCGCGTGGTGTCTTTTTGGAGCTAGAGCTTAATTCTGTAGAAATGCCAAGGCACACTGTGGAACCCGTTGTTGAGTCGAGGAAGATCTTGTGTACCTTTCTTAGTTGTTCTTCTAGGAGGCCTTGCAGGTCCCTCTGATCTAGGGCTTCCTCCAGTTTCTCCAGATCGATGCCAGCTAGATCTTGGGCATTCATTTGCATTTTGAGTATCTCCGTCTGCATCCCCTGCTTCTTCTGCATTGGTTTCTTTAAGCAGATCCAGAGGTGGGGTGACAGTATTTGGGGCTTTGCCTGTCTGTGAACCTACATGGGGGTTCTAGATCTCCTCTTCCTCCGGTAACTAGCTTATAATGTCGTAGGCGTTCTTGGTTTGGATCCGAGGTCTGGGATCGGCTGCCTGACTTCGAATGGGATTTTTCTTCCTTGTCTGGATCACTGTGAATCCATCTTTTTGTAGATTCTGAGTGACTTTGGGGGTTGGATGATTTAAGGGGCAATCCTGAAACAGGTGGCCATGTTCATGGCACTTTCTGCATCTAAACGGGATGTGCTCATAGTCAAGGGTTTGTGACCAGTCCTCATCCCGGTACTCCGGTACTACGGCTCCTGGTAGAGCTTTGGCTATGTTCATGTAGACACAGATGCGGGCATATGAGGTATATTTGCACTGCTTTGTAGCCTCAAAGGCCTTCACATATTGGCCAATGGTGTTTCCTATTCCCATAAGAATCTCCTCCAGCCATAACTCTTGTGGGAGGGAGTAGAGGCAGATCTAGACGGGTGCCATTGTGAAGTCCTCCTTGTCTGGGCTGAAGCACTCTGTCCAGTACCGTAGGAATAGCCCTGCTTAGTTGAAGAAATAAGGGTCGTTTTCGAAGATGCGATCCTTGTCTTCTAGATTGTAGAGTATGATGGTGAAGAAGCCTTTTGAGATGAGCTGGACTTCATAATCTCCTTTGGTGTTCCACCAATGTTTGATCCATTTGTTCAGATCCCTTTCTGATGGCCAGAGTCCCAGAAATTTGCCAATGAGGGCGTTTTCTTTCATAAACTGCGTGTGTTCACCCACCCTGGCTGAGCTTATGTGATATCTGGGCACCTTTTCCAGTTGTGGTATGCATTTCCCGGGTTCCCAGCTGCGGGGTGCTTTGGGGTTGGAATTTCTAGCTTCCGTCTCCATTTCCTGTCGAAAGCCCTGCTCTTTGGCGAGTAACTCCTCTCAGATTTTTTGCGGCGGCTCAAATGCTGGTCTTTTTGCCCGCATTCCTGATTTTTCGTTTGCTTTTTTCGTTTGCTGTTACATTGCTATATGAGGGGGATTTCCCCCCCTCTTTAGTTCCCATGGCTACAGACCAGAGCCGATATGGATTCACAGTGAGATAGTAGGTTTTCGTGGCTGAAGTAGCTCTCTAGTTATCGGTTGACTGCTCGCATGGGTCGAGTGCTAGGGTTTTTTTTCTCCCGATCAACTTCACTCCGGACTACCTTCTCAACCATTATATGTTATGCTTGTTACAAGACGAAGCATGGTTGTAATATCCCCAAAAATAATTAATCATTAAATTTTGTATGCACTTAGGAAATATTTTCGTTTTTGGCAAATTCGTATTTAGAAAATTATTTCAATTTATGGAAAATCCGAGTTTGGAATTTGTTTTTTTGTAATTAATTATTTATGAATGTTGGGCAAAGATTTGATTTTCCCAACCAACTCTTTCAATATGACACATGCAAAAGACAAATCTTTTTATATATTAATTGTTGAAGGACAAATGGAATAGCCAGGTTGAAAGCAATTGACCACGATTCCATGAGTGGGGAACAGACTTGAGTTACCTCAGGGATGAATTTTACAAGTGGAAAATGAAGAATTTGGCCACTAGCAACCCCTAAAAATCAAGGATTTGTAAAGCTGCGAAAATTCCCAAAGGGGGAAAAAGACCTAGGTACAAGATTCTCATGATATACAACATATGGGGGGAGGCACGATGCTTCTTAGTATGTTGGAGAAAGGATATCACTTATTGTTATGAACATTGTTTGGAGTGCGAGGCAAAGGGATTTCTGATCTGAAGAGGACTGTAGTGAAAGAGGATCATTGGAATTCACCCTTAGACTCATGGTGAGGCTAGGGGTTGAACGGAGCAAGTAGTTTGGTTGTTCTATTCTATGGTTGGGTGGAAGTTGGTTGTTTCATTTAATATACTAGCACTTTATTTAGATATGTACATCTACTTGTCTCGTTGTTGAATGTTTTGTTGATTGATAGTTGATAGAATGACATGGATTATAGGATAATTCCTTACACGTTGATTTTATTCATTGAGTAAAGATAAGAAATCTATTGTGAATTTTTAACTTTTAATGAAGTTAAGTTATGTATATATATATATGTATATGTTGACTAGGCATAAAGAATGTTAGCACTGTTGGTTTTATTCTGGAAAATTATAAGTGAATACAAGATGACTACGTGTATTTCCACATAACCTCGAAGATGTATTTATGTACATAAATATACATGCAGTAAACCATATCAGCCTCTCTACAAGTACCATCGAATAAAGATAAAGTAAATAGCAATCCTCCTTTCTAAAGAGAAATTACATTCTATATATGTGATGGCCGATATACAAACAACGATTCAATATTCTACATAAAACATGCTATCATAGTTGTTTAATCATGGAATCATATTCAATATACGGTGTTTCCCTTTAAAATTTGTTTATTCCAATGGAGAATTAAAATACAAGTAACCAATTTATCTATGGAAACCTAGTTCAAAATTATCACAATCGAGTACTCTAAGCTGGAACACTATACCACTAATAAACAGAACCTAAGAAATTTAAATCAAATGTTGGGATATGGAACTCAAATGCCTTTCGAGTACAATGATCTCATAGATCCATTTCCTCGATAAGATTAAATCCTACAAGGGGAGAATCGAGAATTAGTAAACAACGTTAAGAAAATCAATGAAATTAAATATTGAAGACTTAGCATATGAATAATACATAGCTTGTAATTGGCATGGGTGAATTTCCCTTTGGCGTTGCTGAAACAATCTGTCCATAGTACGAAGGGGAGGAATGGACCCAGGAATGACTGATGGGTACCCTCGCAAGGAAACATGGGTCCCATCATTAGTTTTGTAATCGAAAGAATTAACTGAATGCTCCAAAATGTGAAAAAGCAAATAGAACATTGCTAAACATTTGATACATTTCATAACGAGAATAATAAAGTTCACACAGTATAGTGCATGTCCCACAGAGGCCTTTATTTCCCAATTGGATACTTCAATTACTATTTTCTTTACGTGGAAGAAGTGCAAATAGACAAGCTCAAACACAAAATTCTAGAACATAGAACTTAGAGTAAATATTTTAAATAAGTTTAAATTCTAAAACGTTTACACATAGTGGAAGTCTTATGACTGGAACAATTCCTTTACAGATATGAGCAATGTGAATACAATAAGAGTAATGAACCAGTCACTAAACTTTACACAGTAGCAAGAAAACCTTACCGCACCCACCGGAAATGGTTTATGACTTTAAATCATATAATTCAAGGGAAAAATAATTCACAGTAAGTTTTGGATGTGTAATTTTTTTTCAGGAGCCGATAGTTTCAGGAACTCATTTCCAACTTGCCTCTTTATGAACCAGAAGACTCATCACATAATAAATAGGAATATTAAATATACAACTTATGCCTATAGTGAATACCATGAGCAGACCTAGGAGAGACTGTAGGAACACAAAGAAAGATTTTAACCAAGGGGTTCTTAGGCGAGCGGCATGTCGTGAACAAATTTAATAAAAATGCAAGCATAAGTGATAAGGAGAAGATCGAGGTCATGACCTTTCCAAAAAGACCCTCAATACTTTTACAAATGGAGGTATTCAAAACCCAGTAAACTTTATTTTTAAACTAAGAGTAAACATAGACTTCTTCGACAGAGGGTCATTAGTGCATGGATAGGTATGCACAATATACATAGATATTTTTACACGACGGTTAACCGAGGAGTTTTTACCTTTACAACATTATATCAATAGTATTTTATTACAGACAACAGAGGCTTACCCAATGACCAGTTTGGGGAAAATAGCAGGTAACACGCAATGCGTGGGATTCTATCCTCCAACCTGTGCCCAGGACACAAACAAAATAATAACCAAGTCACTGTGCGTGAAAATAATTACACAAGAAATGGTATACTCGTAGATGCTTGCGTCATCTTATTAATACCACCATAGAATACAGAATGAAGTTACAAGTTGTGGAGGAATGATACCTCTCACAGAATGAGGTCGAAGAATTATGAATAATTCCTTAAAGATAAATGAAAACCCTTAAAGACTGAGAAATGACTTAATATTACAACTTTGCTTACAAGAAAAGGGCATTAACACAGTGATATGTAAATGTATGTCGAATCAATAACCTTATACAGTGCCAATGTGATGCATGGGATGTGAGAAATTACCTTTTCGAGTGTAGTAGGAACACTAGACTGCCTGAAGCCTCTTCTATCGTTTTTAGGAAGGGACTTGCATTGTTGCTAACCAATAAAAGAGGAACGAATAACACACAGAGAAAAACCCTCGACATCTCTGGAGTGAAGTGTTACAATGACCTACCTCAGCTTCGCCATATAATTTTTGGTTCCAGCTACGAAAATAGTACAGTGCCATGTGAAAACAATGTAGGTGGAAAGGTTTGTATTGGACAGGGTGGCTGAGCGAAAACTCCCAGGAGGTACTTTTGCAGGTAGCCATTAATGTGTTAGACAAATATTTTAATCAGTGACTGACATCCCTTTATTTGACTTCATACCGAGTTATTACAAAGTGTGAGGCCAACTAAGTTAGGGTTACGACTCTATGCTCTAGTCACACCATCTCTCATCTAGTCAAGGATCTTACCTTCTGGTTCAATTGTGTTATCAAGCTCAGGATGAGTAACTGGTATCATTGGTCTTCATAACCATGCCAACTGTTAACCGTATTACTAGTCCCGTGGTTATAGTGGTCGTATTTTTAACCATAGAAACTTTACAATGAAGCTTTATTACTTAGATAATTAATAAGTAAAGCCACTATTATATTAATGTCTTTGATGTATTCAATAAAGGGTATGCATATGCTTTGAATCATATTTTCGTATAGGACCCCTATATGGTATAAGTAATGTTTATTCATAGATATGGTGGTAATATTAGTTGGGGTTTTAATAATTTAATCGATAACCCTTTACACTTTCACTAATGAATATGAATGTTACTAACTAGAGGACTAAGGTATAGTGAATCTATCCCTTAACTGTTATATATGTGATTGTTGTGTAGTATGGAATAATTCAGAGGTAAAGTCATTTCTATATGATACTATGGTTGTCTCAATAAAATGGTAAACGTAAAACCTTGAAAAAGTCAATATTGATGACAAAGCTACCTACATATATATTAAGTTTATGTCTTTCAAAATAAGTTGTTCAAAGAGGAAAAGAGATCTAATGTCCCTAAAAGAAAAAAATATTTGGTAAATTTTGGAAACATTACATATGGTATCAGAGTAAAGGTTACAACACTTGGACCTCAAAACAGGGCCAAAAATTTTGTGTAGCACATTCTATTCTGTTTAAGGAAAAATGAACAAAAATGCTTACTTTTACAAACATGAAATTTTTGTTCTGTTGTGATAATGGCAACACATAATGAAGAAGAGATCATACCTGAGGAGAACCTCGATCAAGGAAATCCTAGAGAGCCTGGGCATAATAATAAAGGAAGTTCAGGCACCCAGGTTCTAGAAACAATGAGGAACCTTATCGTGGAACTGCAAGCTTTCAAGGTAGATAATGAGAAACCGAAAAAAGCACACGAAGACCAGCAAGAAATAAATGAAGTACTATTGTGTAGCATAGTAACAATGAATATCCCAAAAGACAATGACAAGGAAGAAGAGGTCAGCAAAAGAGCCTCCAAAAAATTTGTTCCTGAAGAAGAAAACGAGAATAGTTCTTCCGAAGGCGCACCAACAACATAAAATAAAACAACCACAGGAAGGAAGAGGAAACAGGTGGACCGCCAGGAGGGTGAATTTAAGAATATCAAGCCATCCACATTTGATGGATAATCCAGGATAGGGGAGGAGGTTGAAGCATGGTTACTTGACATAAAAAACTATTTCCAGATTTATAATTATTCCAGTAACATGAAGGTGAGAATGGTCATTTATAACCTAAAAGGAAAGGCAATTATATGGTGGTAGGAACTGAAGATGGCCAAGGGATTAAAAGAAAAATAGATGAAATGGTTGAACTTGTGGATGGTCGACAAGCTGATCATCAATCAACTATAGTGGAAGTTGATGGTAAAGTTATTTTTTTTTCTTTTCTTTCTTTTTTTTTTTTTTTTAATGTCTGGAGGAATCAACAACTAGTTGGGCACGTGCTCGAGTTACACATGGCCGTGTTATCCAACTTCTACCACAATAACCTCTAGGTGTTCCCACGAGGCCCCATACGTGGTACACATTGTAAGTCAGGGGGAATTGAACTCGAAACCTCATAGAACTTCATTTTCACGGCACTTGCCAATTGAGCTACGCCCCCGAGGGCCAAGTTGAAGGTAAAGTTAATAATAATCGTATTTATATTTTAATTGACCGAGGAGATACTCTAAGTTATATTACTTCTGGTGTAGTTGATTCAAACAAGATTAAGAAAGTAAATCACAATAAATCCTGGTTATTTCAGCGAGAAACAGGCACAAAAAGGAAAGTAACAGATTTCATTTTCGATTGTGAACTCAATTTAGATGGCCAAAATACAAATTTAAATATGAATATTCTACCATTAGGCTCATATGATATAATTATTGGAATGGTCTAGTTAGAGAAACATAAAGTAATTTTGGATTGTTATGAAAAATTGTTTATTTATAGAGACAAAAAAAACATAGTTAGGACAATTCAAGGCATCGGAAAACCAGTCTCAGTTAGGCAGATTTTAGCCATGCAGTTTAAGAAATGCATGAATAAGGGTTGTAAGATTTATGCTATTCAAGTGAAAAAATTGTTAGAAAAGGAGGATAAACCCATCATGGAAGAATTTACCGTCTTACATGAATTTATAGATTTATTTGTGGATGAAATACCATAACTTCCCCCAAGAAGAGAGATAGATTTCTCTATTGATATGTTGCCTAGATTAGCTCCAATATCTAAGGAACCCTATAGGATGAGTGTACCCAAATTTACAGAATTAAAAATTCATCTATAAGAACTATTGGACAAGGAATACATCAGACCAAGTGTCCCACCTTGGGGAGCATCAGTCCTTTTTGTTAGAAAGAAAGATGGGACTTTAAGATTATGTATTGATTATCGATAGTAAAAAAAAACATTGTTAAGAACAAGTATCCCCTACCAAGAATCAATGATTTGTTTGACCAAGTAGGATGAGAAAATAATTTTTCTATGTTATATTTAAGATCTTGTTATCACCACGTCAGAATAAAGGATGAAGACATAAGTAAAACAACGTTTAGAATGAGATATGGACATTATGAGTTTTTTGTTATTCCATTTGGTCTTACTAACACACCAACAACATTTGTATTTAATGAATAGCATATTCAGTCAGTATTTGGATAAGTTTGGTTTGGTATTTATAGACGACATTCTAGTGTATTCGAAAATGGAAGAAGAACACGAAGAACATATAAAGATAGTGTTACAGACCCTAAGAAAACATAATTTGTATGCAAAATTTGACAAATGTGACTTCTACCAAAAGAGAATACAATACTTAGCAAATGTAATATCTGAAGAAGGTATTGCAATCGACCGAGAGAAGATAAGAGCCATCATGGAATGGCCTATTCCTAAGGATGTGGTGGACATCCAGTCATTCATGGGAATTATCAGTTACTACCACATATTTATTGAGCGATTCTCTCAGATTGCGTACCCAATCACATCCCTACAGAAAAAAGGGGACCAAGTTTATTTGGTCGTAGAAATGTTAGGACAGTTTTAATAAGTTAAAATAATTGCTAACAACTGCACCTATTTTAAGGGTAGCAGACCCTGATAAAGATTCTACAGTCTGCGTAGATGCGAGAAAAGAAGGTTTGGGAGGTGTCCTAACTCAAGAAGGGCATGTTATCTGTTACGAGTCATGGAAACGGAAAGAACATGAATGAAATTACGTCACACATGACTTGGAATTAGCAACTGTAATTTATGTGTTAAAAATGTGTCAACACTATATAATGGGAAGAAAATTTATGTTGCTAACTGATAATAGTGGTGTGAAAATCTTATTCAGTCAACCAGACATTAATGCAAGGCAAGCAATATTGTTGGCCTTCTTGAGTGAATTCGATTTCGAAGTAAGACACATCAAGGGTAAGGAAAAGAAAGTGGCATATGCCTTATGTAGAAGAACTCATGGGTTGTTTGAAATAAGTATTAGCAGGGTGGAAAGCGATATTGAATAAAGGATAAAATCTCCAAGTGGTAATGATGAAAAATACATCAAAATAGTAGCATATTTACAAAGTAATGCAAAAAATTTAGATAGAAAAAATCTGATTTTTGGCAGAAATGGACTACTAAGATTCAAAAATAGGTTGTACATACCAGATGTTACTAAATTAAAGCAAACAATTTTGGATGAAGTACACAAGAAGCCATATTCTTGTCATTCGGGAGACTAGAAAATGGTAATAACATTGAGGAAGTTGTTTTATCGGCCTAACATGAAAGGTGAGACAGAAAAATACTTATCTAAGTGCCTAGATTGTCAACAGGTGAAGGCTGAACACTAGCACCCATTCGTCCTATTACAACCTCTACCTATACCAGAATGGAAGTGGGAAACTATCTCACTAGACTTTATCAGAGGTTTGCCTAAAATCAAAAGCATAGTCATTTGATTATGGTATTGATTGATAAACTTAGCAAATCTGCACATTTTATTCTTGTGAAATCTACTTATAAATCTATTAACATCATTGAAATATTTATGAAGGAAATTTTTATATTGCACGGTATTCCTAAAATGGTGATTTTAGATAGAGATTTCAAATTTACATCAATGTTTTGGAAATAATTGTTTGCAGGGTAAAATATTAACTTGAATTTCAACACAAGCTACCATCCACAAATAGATGGGCAAATTGAACGAATGAAATAGATTGTGGAAGATATGTTACAAATGTACGTAAGGACGAAACCAACTAAGTGGGAGGAATACCTACACTTAGTGGAATTTGCATACAATAATGTTTATCAAACATTGGCTAAGATGAGCCCCTTCGAAGTACTATATGATATAAAGTGTACAACCTCAATTAGTTGGGATAACCCAGTTGACAGACTCATGATTGTACCAGAAATGATTCAGGAAATGGAGAAAATGGTAAGGAATGTATTGTAGAATTTAAAAGAGGCACATGACAAACATAAAAGCTACGCATATATGAAAACAAGACACCAGGAATTTCAAGTTGGAGACCACGTGTATTTAAAAGTCAAAGCAAGAAGAATTTCATTAAAGCTAGGAAACTGTTCAAAGTTGGCGCCTAGGTTTTGTGGCCCCTTCAATATCTTAGCTCGAATTGGACCCGTGGCATATCAACTTACACTACCTGCAAATTTAAAAGTTCATAATTTATTTCATGTTTCTTTATTAAAAATTTATATTCATGATCCTACTCACAGCGTTGATTAGAAAATGGTGTAGGTAGAACCAGAAGGCGAGTTCCAGGTGAAACCTTTACTCATTCTGGATATGAAAGAAACAGTACTACAGAACAGAGCCATTGCCCACGTAAAAGTGCAATGGAAGCACTTTAGTCCTGAGGAGGCCACTTGGGAATTGGAGGAAGATTTGTAGAAATATTATCCAACCCTATTCCGAGAAAGGAATGAATACTAAGGATAGTGTTCTATTGAAGGGGAAGACGATGAAATATCCAAAAAAATAATTAATCATTAAATTCTGTATGCACTTAGGAAATTTTTTTGTTTTTGTCAAATTCTTATTTGGAAAATTATTGCCATTTATGGAAAATCCGAATTTGGAATTTGTTTATTTGAATTTAATTATTTATGACTATTGGGTAAAGATTTGATTTTCCCAACCAACTCTTTGACTATGCCACGTGTGAAAGAAAAATATTTTTATATATTAGATGTTGAAGGACAAATGGAACAGCCAGGTTGAAAACAACTGACCATGATTCCATGAATGGGGAACAGACTTGAGTTACCTAAGGGATGAATTTTACAAGTGTAAAATGAGGAATTTGGCCACTAGTAGCCCCTGAAAATCGGGAATTTGTAAAGATGCAGAAATTCCCAAAGTGGGAAAAAGACCTAGGCACAAGATGCTCATGATATACAACATATGGGGGGAGGCAAGATGTTGCTTAGTATGTTGGAGAAAGGATATCACTTGTTGTTATGAACATTGTTTAGAGTGTGAGGCAAGGGGATTTCTTATCTGAAGAGGAATGTAGAGAAAGAGAAACATTGGAATTCACCTTTATGGACTCATGGTTAGGCTAGGGGTTGAACGAAAAAAGTAGTTTGGTTGTTCTTTTCTACGGTTGGGTGGAAATTGGATGTTCCATTTATTGTCCCAAGACTTTATTGAGATATGCGCATCTACTTGTCTCCTTGTTGAATGTTTTGTTGATTAATAACTGATAGAGTGAAATAGATTATACGATATTTCCTTACAAGTTGATTTTATTCATTGAGTAAAGATAAGAAATCTATTGTGAATTTTTAATATGTATATATATATATATATATATATATATATATATGCATAGATAGTAATATATGTATATGTTGACTAGGCATAAAGAAATTTAGAACTGTTGGTTGTATTCTGGAAAATTATAAGTGAATACAAGATGACTGTGTGTATTTCCACATAACCAAAAAATGTATTTATGTACATAAATATACATGCAGTAAACCATATTAGCCTCTATACAAGTACCATCGAATAAAGATAAAGTAAATAACAGTCCTCCTTTTTAAAGAGAAATTACATTCTATATATGTCATGGTCCATATACAAACACAAATTCAATATTATCCACAACACATGCTATCATAGTTGTTTAATCGTGGAATCATATTCAATAGAGGGTTTTTCCCTTCACGATCTATTTATTCCATTGGAGAATTAAAATACAAGTAATCAGTTTACAAGTAACCAATTCAAAATTATCACAATAGAGTACCCTAAGGTGGAACCCTGTACCACTAATAAACAGATCCTGAGAAATTAAAATCAAACATTGAGATCTGGAACTCGAATACCTTTCGAGTATGGTGATATCATGGATCATTTTCCTCGGAACGATTAAATCCTACAAGGGGAGAATTGAGAATTAGTAATCAACGCTAAGAAAATCAACGAAATTAAATATTGAAGACTTAGCATACGAATAATACTTAGCTTGTAATTGGCATGGGTGCATTTCCCATCGGCATTGTTGAAGCGATCTTCCCATAGTCTAAAGGGGAGGAGTGGACCCAGGAATGACTGATGGGTACCCTCGCAAGGAAACAGGGTTCCCATCATTAGTTTTGTAATCAAAATAATTAACTGAATCCTCCAGAATGTGAACAAGCAAATAGAACATTGATAAAAATTTAATACATTTCATAACCAAAATGATAAAGTTCACACACTATAGTGCATGCCTCACAGAGGTGCTTATTGTCCAATTGGATACTTCAATTACTATTTTCTTTACACAAGGGAAGTGTAAATAGACAAGATCAAACACATAATTCTAGAACAGAGAACTTAGAGTAAATCTTTTAAATAAGTTTAAATTCTAGAACATTTACACATAGTGGAAATCTTATGAATGTAACAATTCCTGTACAAATATGAGTAATGTGAATAGATTAAGAGTAATGAACCAGTTACTAAACTTTACACATAACCAGAAAACCTTACTAGTCATGTGGTAATAGTGGTCAATGTTTTAACCATAGAAACTTTACAATGAAGCTTTATTACTTACACGGTTAATAAGTAAAGCCACCATTATATTAAAGACTGCGATGTATTCGGTAAAGGGTATTCATATGATTTGAATTATATTTTCGTATAGGACCCATATATGGTATAAGTAATGTTTATGCATAGAGATGGTGTTAATATTAGTCGGGGTTTTAATAATTTAATCGATAACCCTTAACACTTTCACTAATGAATATGAATGTTATTAACTAGGGGACTAGGGTATAGTGAAGCTATCCCTTAACTGTTATATATGTGATTATTGTGTAGTATGGAATAATTGAGAGGTAAAGTAATTTCTATATGATATTATGGTTGTATCAATAAACCTTGTGAAATTCAATAGTGATGACGAAGCTACTACATATATTGAGTTTATTTCTTTCAGAATAAGTTGTTCGAAGAGGAAAAGTGTTCTAATGTACCTATCAAAAAAAATTTATTTGGTAAATTTGTGGAACATTATAGTTGAGGTCAATAGGTTGGCTTAGTTGATTAGGATGTTTGTTATGAAGGATCTCAGAGAAGCAAAAATAAATATTGAGCATAGAAATACATAGAAACAAGAAATCTGGTAATATTGGTTATCACAACATAAGTATGTGGTGAAGATACTCAATAAATTTAGTATGAATAATGTGAAAGTGACAAAATCCCTTTGGATTTCTATTGCAAGTTCTTTCCAAGTTCATGTCGTAATTGATGAACAAGAAAAGGGTCAGAGTATTATATGCTAGTAGGAATTTTTATGATTGGGATAGAGAAATGGTCATCACTTCACATGCAATTAGTGTTGTCACTAGACACATGGAAAAACGAGGTGAAGAGCATGGAAATGGGTGCTTCAAACACAGAAGCACAAGTATCACCTACAATGGTTACAATGATATGGTCTGTGGTTATGATTCATTAGATTTGGATAAGTACATTAGTCTATTAGACATGTTACTGATGGAGACAGAATGGTCCATGCTAGAGTGAATAGTGCAGGTATGTTCACATAACTGTAGTGTCAAAGAAGTTGCAGAGTTGTGCTGGTGTTTGGATTCTCTAAGCTTGCAGAAAAGGTGATGAATTAAATTAAGGGCATGACATATCAGGTAAATTATTGTCAAGGTGGAGATTGTTGGAAACATGCCAACTAATTTCCTCATGTGGTCACATGCACATGCATGCAATCTATTTATGAATTGTTCGTGTAACTATGTGATCAATTCATGATCAATCTGTGTAAGTGAGTGATAGATGTTATATATACGAGCATACCCATAGAGGTGTGAGTGTAATGTGTGAAGAGTGTGAGAGAAAGTTGTGTAGTGAGCAGAGTGTGTGAGAGGAGAATTTAATGACTGATATTGGCTATTGTAATTCTCCCTTGAATAATAAGAATACCTACTAGCATTGCCCATGGTTTTTTCCCTCATTCGCTTTCCACATAAATCACTGCGTCAAATTTTGGGATTGTTGTGCTTGGTTTAATGCATGTTTAATCTTGTTTGATTTGTTGTTCTTAGTTTTATGCTCTGATTTGCTTCCGCTTCCCAACAATACTCACCCACGTCTCATCTTTGTGTGGCTTCCTCTCACCTCAAACTGTCAGCTATATTCTCTTCCACCAACTGTGGCTAATGCCTCCTCCCTCGGTTGCAGTCTGGCCAAACCTCTCACCAGCACCCTCTACTATCTCCACATGCATTCCTTAGCCAACAAGTCTCTTGTTTTTAGCAGATGCGCCCTTCTTTCGTGGCCCTCTCTACTATTTTCTTCCGATCACCCCACGAGCTTTATTATGTAGCAATCGTCACCTGCAGTCACCATTGCACACTCTCTGCAACATCCCTAGCAGATGACCGATTCATTTCAACCATGTGTTGTCGTGACCACCTACTTCCATGTTCTTATGGCTATCTCTTGCTTAACGGGAGCCCGATCAACTCTATAGTGGCTACTGACGCGGCCTGCCTTTGTATTTAAATCAGCCATAAAGATATGCATATGATCCTTCCTCTACGTCTGTATATTCCACACGGATCTCAGCTTGCGAATCCTATTTAATAGTCATTTGGCGACTACTCTATCTCTACACAGCAACGATTTACAACATTGACCGATCTAGTGCTAATTTGGCCTGTCACAGTCCAATCCGCATCAACCAATGATAATCGTCTTTGTAGTAGCCCATGCTTCTATAAAGTGTGTGGAGGTTGGTGTACGCCAGATGTATTTACGACTGTACTACTGTTTCTAAAAATTTTCTGTTTTTTTACTAAATAACCCTATAACCTACAAAACTTGAGAAATAAAATGTGGAAGACCAATTTTTCTTGCCATTATAAATCGATCTCTCGTTTCCATAAGAGTTATTCCTGCAAACCTAGCACCTCACAGTTATTCCAAATAAAATTTATTTATTAAACAATTGCACAACTATGTTATCGATGAAAGATTAGCAAAAACATTAAATGGAAACCATAACACATTGTACAAAGATTTTCGATTAAACAACCCCTAGAAAAACCCTTTGCGAGAAAACCATGTCTATGATGATTTTTTTGTTACAAAATCATGGCTCTCGTCATAGGATAATGGACCTTCAAAGGATTACAATGCAGTTATATCCTAGCCCATCTCGATTTTATCTCCCTCATTGCCCTTCACACATTTCCTCCACCCTTCCCACTCACATTTGGATGAACTCTCTTCACCCACTCAATGGGATCTCACTCTCTACTCATTGTGTCTCTCACACCGTCACACACTCTGTAATTCTCTCACCTCCTCACATTCTCTCACCTCCTCACACATTGTGTCTCATCCTCTCACATAGGCTACATTCTATTACCTTGAGTTAACCCTAAGTCCAAAATCCTAGATCTTCTCTAAAGTGGTCAACCGATGAGATCTAATATTAAGTTTACTGTAGATCTAACGATTATGAATTAATCAACTCACTTAAGTTACTAATTCTATGTAAACTTAAGCATTTAACCTCATTAATTAAAAAAAACATTCACTTTAATTAATGACTAATAAAGAGAACTTCTTAAAGTTTTCTCATAGGTTATAAGGATGAATTCCACATGATAAACACATAGCCTATGTGGAACTACATGTCCAATTATATTGCATCAACACAATGTAGGTATATATGGAAAAATACAGGTACATGTATCCCAAGGAAATGACACATATCTCAAGGCATAGTGCATCGATTCCAATATGGGGTTCCCACCTATAATGATTCATCAAGCTTCAAAATAAATATTAGGAAACAAAAAATAAGTAATTTCATCTAACAACATCTTATGATAGGTTAGTTTTCTAAATTTCCTAATTTTACCATGGTGGGACAACTTTACCCCTATCACATGTGTCAATTTCCTAGGGAAAACAAAAGGTATTAGCCAAGTAATTTGGTTAGAGACAGATAAATTTGATGAATAATTAATGGAAAAGGAAGGGAAACGTATGCTTTAAGCCTCAAAGTCATTTTTAATGATGTATGAAGTCCTTTACTAGTCCAACTAGCCTTTTTGAGCTAGGAATCTTCATTTTATGTACTTGGAAGACTCTCAAAGGGAGTGTTGCTTAAAGTTACCGCCTTACCACCTTTTTTATCACCCCCTTTTATATTTTCTTTTATTTTTCTTAGTCACTTTTCTTTAGATATGCATTTGTAACATAGGTCCTTGGGGATATGCCCTTTTAATGAGGTGGCATAGATCCATCCTTAGTATTTTTTCATTTTTTAACATTATTTCTCTTCACATCTATCCATTTTGGATTTATTTGACTTTGGTTTACATTTTTCTTCATTAACGTTATTGGATTATATTTGATAATTCAAACATAAATATGGATATTATTTTTTTTATTAACGAGATGGTAGTGAAATCGAAATGATGTAAAGTGTTATATGTGGTTAGGATATGCATATGCTACTCAACCAAATCACTAGTAGTGCAATTAATCCTAAGTCCAAACAACACTTATCTAAGGAAAATTATGCCCCTGAGGGGTAAAATGAGAAAAAATGAGAAAATTATTAGAGTTAAGAAGTGTTATAATATCAAACTAACATTTATTACTTTCATGAAAAAGGTAGAAACCATCACACCACTTCTAAATAAGAAACATGCACATGAAATCATAGCACATCAACTGAAAATATGAAGCATGAAATACCTTATGTGTGAGCACAATCTGAGGAAATAAGACATAGGATTTGATGTACCATGGTAGAGTCATATAAAAGATCTCAGGTATGATGTATGATTGGAATAACTAGAAGATAAGGCTTAAACTAGTAGATATGTATAGCATACCTCATACAAGATCTGTCAATGCACCCCTGAGAAGGTGGCCTGGAAGAATTTTCCCTTGAGGGGAAACACATCCCAGACACATGAATTATTTATTTTTTTCAAATAAATGAAAATAATCTTGACATTGCTTTTTGTAATGCAAGAAAATCATGTAAAAATGCTTTCTTCAGGAAAATCAAGGGTACCCTACTAAAACATACTAGCTACACTAAAAACAAAAATCATCATATCTTATTGATCTATCCTCTAGTGGAATTTATATTTTTCCAAAAATGATCGTTAGATTTATTTTACACATTTAACAATTTTGGAGAAATATGCACCAAAATAAATTGTCTAGGTTGGGTGAGTTCTAAGGAATATCAATGAGGTATATAGATCCCTTGTACATTTTAATTTATTTAAGAACCATAAAATATGAATAAATGAAAAAAACACTTAATTAAATACAAAAATTAAGGTTTATTTAAGGCAGTTTGCTTTGTTAGCATTCTCATGCATAAGTCTCCCTTGGTTAGAAAATTTCTAGCATCTTACTTAAAAGGTTGTCAGTGAAAAAAAAATATCAGATTTTTTGTTTTTGTTTTTTTAAATCTCTTATTTATTCTTCTCCACATATCATTCTACACTCTCCATTGATCATTTTTTCTCCTTCCTCTCACTTATCCTCACTTCTAAAATCTACAACTATAGGTGATTCCTTAGACCTATGACCCATCTTACTTTTCCTTGATTTTATTCATTACCATTATTTATTTTAGTTCATGTTGCAACTCATCCACCTCTACCAAGTGATATGAATCTCAATTAATTATGTTCACTACATCAAATGGCTCCCCCCCAATAGTACTTACCATCTTGGCATCCTACCTCTTTTGATCCATTACTAGTATCACAATAAACTCCACCAATGTTTGATTTTCAAGCATCTATGTATTCTTCTTTGCTTTGACTACAACCACTCTTCCGCTACAATAATCTTCAACTTGTTGCTACTTGGTTGTAATGCTACATTGAATATTCACCTCAACATCTTATTTCCTTTGGAAAAATGCTTTATGCATCCTTTCTTTGGTGTTTGTATACACTTTGTCAAGTAAACCACTACCATAATCACCTGGAAAGACATCAAGACTTAAACAATTATGAAAGTAAACATTCTCCATACACATCTTTTCCATTGTTAGATTTTTTGTATCGGCATCTCATTGCAACAGTATGGCTGGAAGACCACTCTCTTCTGCAACACTATATTCTACTACAACAACTTTCACTACTGTAACATTTTTTCCTTACAAATGCATTGCTTCAATACCATTCTTATTTGAAACACCTATTTTTTCTATAATATCACCCACTATTGAACCAACATTTTTTGTTTGTACAAGCATTCTCTCAAGTGAATAATTACACACTACTTCTTCTTGAGTTTTCTACATAAACTCCTTAACCTCACTCTTTTCAATGAAATCTTCTATTACAAATCCTTACTTTCTTTTTCATGGTATCATGCATTTCACTCACACTCTTGATGCACCATCAACATTCAACAAGGCCAAGTGGAGGACAACTTAGCATCCAATGTGCATTCAAAATGTTTTGGAACCCAAGGGGAGCATGTCACTTTAGTATTTTGAAAGTATTGTAATTTAAGGCCCTTTAAGATTTTTAGGAAAGAGCCATTGTAAACAATCCAGGATATTGTATTTTCTTTAATGCATAAATGATTGTCGAGATTTCGAGCATTGACCCATATCTAGATTAAAAATGCTCATTTATTTATAATAAGATAGGATCTGAACTTTGTTCTAATTTATCTTAAGTAACTCAATACATGTTATGCATTAGAGAGCTAATAAAAAAGCTTAGATCTGATCAAAGAAATTTTATAATGAAATAAAGGGGCATGGGATTGAGTTAAAAACGAAATCGATCAATATCAGTGATTGATTTATGAAAAACACTCTCACTAATTTGAAAAGCCTTCACGAAAATATCTGAATAATAATGAAGAAAAAAAAATGTTATTATTGTTAATATGAATGAAGAGGTGTGATGGTCCAAACAAATGGACACAATGCTTCATAGCTCACACCATTTGGGATACTATATAAACAAGGAAGAACGGTGAATAAGAAGTGGCTTTCTAGTCCAGATCAGAAGATCAAAAAAAAATCATAGTCCAAGAAGAATACATGATGATTCGTATGAAGTGAGGGTGGAAGGGAGGAGCACAGAAGGATTCATATTATTTACTAAGTAAAGTGTAATTTAAGGGAGTTGGTGCTTCTTGGGGTTGGTGCCCTAAAGACAAGAGAGTTGGTGCTTCCTAGGGTTGGTGCCCTAAAGACAAGAGAGTTGGTGCTTCCTAGGGTTGATTCCCTGAAGAAGGAGATTTGTGTATTCTAGAGTTGGTTCTCTAAAAAGGATTGGTGTCCTTCACTATTCTTCATTAAAACCTTGTAATTCCCATTAATTATATTTATATAATTGATTTTTCATACAAGTCCATTGTTGATCTATTGTGGTAATTAACAAAATATAAAAGTAATTGCTAATTGTTGAAAAAGGGTAATATCGATTCACCCCCACCTCTCAGTTTTCCAACAATTGGTATAAGGGTCGGTGCCTTTAGTACAGTCTAACAACTGGAAGGTAGATCATGAATATGGATTAGCAAGAGGGAATTTCTAACAACAAATAACTATTTTTCAATGGAGGTCGCTATGCTCTATGGAAAATAAGAATTAAAAGCTTCTTGTTGGCTCTTGGTTTTAATATCTGGCAATCTATTGTAGATGGTTACAGTGCACCAACTACTCTGCCCACAAATGTTGCAGCAAATAATATCTGCAATGGCAACTCAAGAGTAGTTAATGCAATTATAGGAGGGTTGATAAATTCTATATGTGTTAAGGTTATGCATTGTAACTTAGCTAAATAAATCTAGGACAAATTGGAGGTTGTATATGAAGGATATAGCAAAGTCAGGGAAGCCAAACTACAGACCTATAGAACTCAGTTTGAAAATATGAAAATGAAAGAAGAAGAGAACATTGCTAAATACTTTCATAGGGTAGATGAATTGGTTAATTCAATCATAGCAGTAGGAGAATAACTTATAGATAAACCTATTGTGTAAAAGATACTAAGGTCATTACCTATGAGATATGATGACAAGATTTCTATAATTGAAGATAGGCCAAAACTTGACAAACTCACAGTTGATCAACTTCATGGAATTTTTACAGCATATGAAATAAGACAAGAGAATGAAAACCCATAAAAAATAGAAACATAATTTAAAGCATCTAAAAAAAAGAGTGGGCAGGAGGAAAAGACGAATGAAAAGTTATATGAAAGATTATTCTAATATGTTTCAACTGTGGGAAAATTGGACACTTTGCCAATAAATGTTCCCATCCTAAGAAGGAAGAAAGTGATGATTAAACAACATTCAAATATCATAAGAAAAGAAAAACTAGTGATAAAAAGAAGTTCTACAAGAAAAAGAAAACATTATTTACCCAAGAAGAGAGTAGTTCATGAGAGGAAAATGAAGAGGGGCCATAGCTTCTATTTATGGGAATAAAAACCCAATATGATAGTCATTTGGAAGATGAAGAAGAATTCCTTCATGTAATTGAAGAGCTGAGAAAAACTAAAAAACAAAACAGTTTACTAAGGGAAGAGCATCTAGAGATTGAAGGAGCTACTAAATCAAGAGAGAAGGAAGTTTCCAAAAACATTAGTGAGTCAGAAAAAATTATTATTAAGATAAAATCTCAACTCCAAGATACCCAAAGAAGAGAACAAATATTGAATAAAGAACTGAGTGAAAAACAACAAATGTGTAAGGTATTAGATAATGAAATAGTTCAACTAAATGGGAAACTAGAAAAAGAAGATAGCAAGTCTAAATTTGAAAACAAATAAAAAATATTGAATAACATTCTTAGCAATCAGAGATCATCAAATGATAGGATAGGACTAGGATATTATCACTCTACAAAACAAGAAAATGACAAAATCATTTATGTGGATGTTCTCAAGAAACCCATAAATAGAAAATAAAAGAAAAGAAGAACAATACCATTTGAAGCTATCCCAAATAAATAGAAATATGCACCTTGTACTAATGAAAAATATAATGAAAAGAAGAGAATCATCAAAACGAATCCCTCCAATAGAAATCAATATATCTTCCTGGGTTATTGCTATTCGTGAAAAAATTTTGGACATAAAGAAATACACTATAAATCTTATAGAGATTTCAATCCAAGGAATGTTCAAAGATATGGAAATAATAAGGATAATGCAAAAAGAAGAAACTATAACTCATTATCTCTCTTACAAGCATACAATGTTGAATGTTACAAAATCAACAACTATGGTCATAAAGCTAGTGAATGTAGATTTTCAAAATATGATAAAAGGATAAATATTCCCAATAATAAAAAAGTATGGAAGAAAAAGAAAACAAACTGCAATGTAGCCTTATATGCAAGAAATCAAGGATTTCAGTGTTATATAGAAAGTGCATTTTCCAAACACATGACTGTAGATCAAAGTAAATTTCTCAAGTTAAACAAGAGAGGAAAACGAAAAGTAACTTTTGGAGATAACATGTTAGCCAAGATATTGAGAAAAGGCATTGTTAGTTTAGGAAATAATAAAACCAAAAAAAAAGATGTACTTGTGGTATAAAATATCAAACCTAATCTCCTAAGTGTGAGTCTTGCACCAAGAATATCTAGCAATGTGTACATCCTTAATATAGATGAAGAAGGAAAATGTTGTTTAAGCCAAGTAGATAAAAGTTGGCTATAAAATAGAAGGTTGGGACATTTAATCTTTTACAACTTGATCAAATCCAATGAGAAAAAAACAGTTAGGGACATGCCAAAAGTGATTAATCCTTCAGGTTCTATTTGTAAAAATTGTCAAATCGGAAAGAAAACAAGAGTTAGGTTAAAAAAAAAAAGAGCATTCCACAGCAAAACCATTAGAGCTTATTCACACATATCTATGTGTACCAACCAGATCCAAATGTACTTATGGTGAACAATATTTTATGTTTATTATTGATGATTACACAAGATTGAACTCGGTATTCTTTCTAAAAGAAAAATCATAAGCCTTTGAAAAGTTTAAAATATACAAATTTCTTGTAGAAAATGAAACATATATCGAAATTAAGTGTATGAGATCATACAATGGAGGATAATTCACCTCTAAAGAGCTCATTCAATTCAGTGAAAACCATGGTACCAAAAGACAGTTTTCAACTCATGGGACTCGTCAACAGAATTGAGTGGTTGAAAGGAAAAACATAACAGTTCAAGAAGTTGCAAGAACCATGCTAAATGAAGCCAAGCTTCTAGACAAATTCTGGAGAGATGCAATATACACAAAATTCCACATACTTAATAGATCTCAGTTGAGACCCAACCATGACAAAACCCCTTATGAACTATGGTTTGGAAGACCAACATCTGTAAAACACTTTATAACTTTTGGAAGTAAATGTTACATAGAGAATGAGGAACATAACCTAACAAAGTTTGATCCAAGATCTAATGAAGGAATATTATTAAGATATTGATCTAATAATAAATCATATAGATGTTATAATCTTATACTACTAAAGATAATGGAAAGTGCCAATGTAAATATAGATGATCTAAAAAAGAGAATATCCCAAGACATTGATAAAAAATATCAACAAGAAGATGATAATGTAAAATATCAACAGGAATATGATGATGTAGGATCTCAGAAAGAATATGATAATAAGGAAACAAAGGAAAATTAACCACGTACTGATGAAAAAGACAATGAAGAAACACCCTTTCCAGGAGCTCCATCAAAAACAGTTCAATAGAATCATCTTGAAACTGAAATTATTGGAGATAAAAGTGCAGGAGTGGAAACAAGAAGGAAACTCACTTTTGAATCAGAACAACCAATGTTATCCCTAATAGAACCTAAGTCATTTAAATAAGCTATCAAAATTAAATATTGTATAGAAGAAATGAATGAAGAACTAGACCAAACAAAGAAAAACCAGACTTGAGAACTAGTTCCATGACCCAAGGACAAGAATGTGATAGGAATCAAGTGGATATTGAAGAACAAACTAAATGAAAATGAGGAGATTATAAAGAACAAAGATAGATTAGTTTTCAAAGGATATTCCCAAGTGGAAGGTATTGATTTTGAAGAGACTTTTTCACAAGTAGCAAGAATTGAGGCCATTAGAATTTTCTCAGCATTTGCATGTTTCATAAATTTCAAAATCTATCAGATGGATGTCAAGTCAGCATTCCTTAGTGGAACACTAGAAGAATAAGTCTATGTTGAGCAACCAGAAGGATTCATGTTAACAACAAATTAGGACTATGTGCGCAAGGTGAGAAATGCCCTGTATGGTCTTAAACAAGCCCCCAGAGCATGGTTCTCAAGGCTTGATCAGTACCTGCAAAAAAAAGGATATAAGAGAGGGACTATGGAAATCAACTTATACATCAAAATTGAGGATCAAAAAATGATTTTTGTGGTGGTCTATGTAGATTAAATCATATCTGGAAGTAATATTACTACACTAAGAAGAAACTTTGCAACCAAAATGCAAGAAGCATTTGAAATGTCTATGTTGGGAGAACTGTCCTTTTTCTTAGGTTTAGAAGTAAATCAAACAGAAAATGGAATATTCGTTTCCTAAGCCAAACATGTCAAGGAAATGCTAAAGAAATTCTAAATGGAGGAGAGTAAACCTATGAGTACTCCCATGGTCACTCGATGTAATCTAATCATAAAAGATGATTCACCAAAAGTGGACCAAACGATGTATAGATCAATCATTGGAAGTATTCTATATTCAACAAAAACAAGACCTGATATCATATATGCTTTAGGAATTGTGGGGAAATTCGAATATGAACCTAAAGAAACTCGCTTAAAAGAAGTAAAGAGAATATTCATATATCTTAAAGGTACCTTAGAACATATATTATGGTATCCAAAAGATAAAGACTTCAATCTAACTGCATACGCTGATGCATATTGGGCCAGTAGTATAGATCATAGGAAAAGCACGAGTGGAGGAGCATTTTTTCTAGGAAAATGTCTCGTAGCATGGCTAAGTAAGAAGAAAATATCCACATTCTTATCTATAACATAGGAAGAATACATTGCTAATGCACCCAAGTTCTTTGGATGAAGCAACCATTAGAAGATTTACAAATAAGATATGATAACCCCATCACTATTAATTGCGATAACACTAGTGCCATAAGTATCTCTAAAAATCCAGTAATGAATTCTAAAACCAAACACATCCCAATTAAATGCCTTTTTCTAAGGTATGAGGCTACCCAAAAAGTAGTTAAAATAGTGTAAGTAGACACCAAAGAACAAATTGTAGACATATTCACAAAACCTTTTCCGAGGAGAACTTTTGAAAATCTTCAACAAAAATTGGGAGTAACTCAAAAACCTCATTAAAAACCATAAAAATAGTATCAAAATAAAAGGGGCACATGGCCAAGGGAAGAATTTCCATCGGAGGAGTGCGAAAAAATATCGCCTCTATCATTGCTTTCAAAGCAGGAGGAAATTGATAAGAGAAAAAATTTCAAAGACAAAAAGGTTTCCATCAATGCCAAAGGGGAAGAATGTTGGACACAATGATATGATATTGTCATTGATGTCAAATAGGGTGAAAAATAAAATTAACCTGAAGTTCAGAAGAGATATTGCACTATAGAAACGCTATCGGGATTGACATCCCCATAGTAAAACTCCAAAAGAATCGAGGAGGAATCTTGTCTGCTAATGTAGTTTTCGGGAAAAAACTAGACCACCAGATCAAATACTAAGATTCATGGACCATATATCATGGAAATTACATATGTATGTTCAGCCCAACATTGACCACTTCAGATAATATCGACCGAAGAAAATTTGCATGAAGGATTTTTAGCCAAAGTCGAAGTTCCGAAGTAAAAGTAAGTCGTTGGATCTAAGGATCACTTCAATATGAATGATATCCATCAAATCAGGGTTTCATAGAAGAATTCAACTTCGGTGTTGACCACTCTGATGAAAATAATCCAAGAACATGTAAGTTTACCCGAAGGACAGATCCTTGAAGTCCTGAAGTGAATGAGGGCCATTAGATCTGGGCAATGCATAGTGACCATTGTATGAGGTTAGCCAGGTCCAATGGTGGTCAAATTTGGCGCTAACCACCTCGGAGAAAAATGGTTCAGAACATATGAGGTCACCCAAATGTCAGATCCCCAAAGTTTCGAAGTGAATGAGGGCCATCATATCTAAGCAATGCATAGTGATCGTTGGATGAGGTTAGGTGGGTCTAGTGGTGGTCAACTTTGACACTGACCACTTCAGTGAAAAAGGGTTTAGAACATATGAGTTCACCCAAAGGCCAGAGCTCCAAATTCAGAAAGTAAGACATATAGCACACACACTAAGATCCGACTTCATCATAGTCCATGTCAACAAAATAACGTCGATAAGGACACGTGGCGCAATAAAATGATGACAAGTGTCAAGGTACAATTAGAATTTTAGGTATGCATAAATCACAAATCTAAGTGACACGTGGCATCCACTCGGCTTGTCCCACATCAAGAGTGACGTTAGCAAGATATTTCACTATTGGAGTATGTCCTTCAGGGATATCCAGTCTCTCCTACCAACAACCACCCGAAGAACTGAAGGCCAAAGTTACGAATTAATGTTTGGTTGTTGATCTAAGATCCTACGAAATATTTCTTGATTGTCTGATCAAGTACGATGGAAGGATAGAGCAAAAATGAATCAAAAAGTAACTCTAACCATTGATCTACTTTAGGAGCTTTCTTGACCGTTGATCAAACATAGTGGAAGGATAGTGTAAACGAAGGTGTTAACTGAGATCAAGTGGTCACTGCCATTCTATGACTTAATCGGTAGGTAAAACTATAGAGGGATTGAACTACTTCAATGTTCGAGTAGCCTGAAGTCCCGGAGTCACGAGTATGCAAATACCCGAAGAGCAGGACTCCTTTGTGCCTAACCCCACAGTCCTAGCTCCTAGACATGTTAAGGATATTAAGAATAAAAGTGTTGATACGCACTTTGACATAACTTTTTCCAGAAGAGATGGAAGACTGCAAAGACAAGAGTCACGAAACACCGAAGTTCCGAAATGAACAAGAACCATTCATCATGCAAATAAAACATGACCATCCGATATAATATATGCACTTTGGCGAAATGCACTCCATAAGGTTGAATGATTGAAAAGGCTTGAAGTCCTAAAGGATGAAGTTACGAAGTAATTACAGTCATCCATCTCAACGTGAAATTAATACGTGATCGTTGATCTTGATAAGTGATTAAGCAGTTCGTTGGATTAGTGCCTGGTCACCACCTGTGGTCGTATGTAATAGAGGTCCCGAAGATTTTATTTACGAAAATTAACACACATAATGATAATTTTATCTCGGTCAAGAAGGAACGTTAAACCATATAGGATTTGTACTTTGTCATCATTTATCTTAAGTAACTCAATACATGCTATGCATTAGAGAGATAATTAAAAATATTAGATATGATCAAGGAAAATTGAGAATGAAATAAAGAGGCAAGGGATCAAGTTAAAAATGAAATCAATCCATATCAGTGTTCGATTTATGAAAAGCACTCTCACTAATTTGAAAATCCTTCACGATAATGTTTGAATAATAATGAATGAAAAAAACATTATTATTGTTAATATAAATGAAGAGTTCTGATGGTCCAAAAAAAGGGACACAATGCTTCATAGCTCACACTAGTTGGGAGACTATATAAGCAAGAAATAACGGTGAAGAATAAGTGTCTATGTAGTCAAGATCAGAAGATCAAAACAGAAGAGGAGTCCAAGAAGAAGAACTGATTATTCTTATGAAGTGAGGGTCAAAGGGAGGAGTGCAGAAGGATTTGTATCCTTTACTAAGTAAAGTGTAATTTAAGGGAGTTGGTGCTTCCAGGGGTTGGTGCACTAAAGAGGGATTTGGTGTTGCCTAGGGTTGGTGCCCTAAAGACAAGGGAATTGGTGCTTCCTAGGGTTGGTTCCCTAAATACAAGGGAGTTGGTGCTTCCTAGGGTTGGTTCCCTATAAACAAGGGAGTTGGTGCTTTCGAGGGTTGGTTCCCTAAAGACAATAGATTTGGTGCTTCCTAGGGTTGGTTCCCTGAAGAAAAGGATTTATGTCTCCCAGATTTGGTGCTCTAAAAAGTATTCGTGTCCTTCACTATTCTTCATAAAAAACTTGTAATTCTCATTAATTATATTTATATAATTGATTTTACATACAAGTCCATTGTTGATCTATTCTGATAATTAACAAAATATAAAAGTAATTGCTAATTATTGAAAAAGGGTAATATTGATTCACTGCCCCCCCCTGCCTCTAAGTATTCAAACAATGGTGGCCATGTTGTGCAGGTTTTATGAGGAACCATATGCAACTCCTTTCTCCTTATCATACGTGCCCCTAATTTCCAAAAACATTAGTGAGTGAGAAAAAATTATTATTATGCTAAAAACTCAACTCCAAGAGACCCAAAGAAAAGAAGAAATATTGAATAAAGAACTCAGTGAAAAACAACAAATG
>CBVK0100366676.1:0-15658 GCA_900067695.1 Picea abies
ATATATATATATATAAATAATAGACATGTCATCTAATTGCCTTAAGCAAGGTCAAACTTACATACATATTGTTGTATACTTTCTACTTTTGCAAATGTTGCATTCATCGTAAATGCAATTAGTTTTCTTGTTTATTTAAGATGCTTAGGGTTTGTAAATTAACATGATAGGGAAAGACCATCAAAAAATCCATTTGTACATATCATGATTTGGCATGTTAATGATCTAATAAGGATTAGTATTAGTTTTTGGAATGCTAAAAAAATCTAATTACTAGAATGAATCATCCAAAAACACATTTGGTTTGACAAGTTGCATCATCTAAATCAATTGATGCTATCATGTTTTGGCCTTTGCACCACCTAAATCAATTGATCCTATCATCTATGGGTTTGGAGAGACAAATAACATCATGAAATGGGGTCATGTAGTGATATTAATGGCATTCATGGGTCATCTAGTGATATTAATGGCATTTGTGCTTATTGAAATTAAACAAAGGGATGATTTTTTTAAGTGGATGTAAATCAGAAAATGCCTTCTCACTCAGGCTACCTTGTCATGCACTTGTCACACTAGTTCTCAACATAGGGGTCTTATATCCTCGCATGTACAACACCACATTTCTTTTGGTTAATATTAGATCTATAGATCCACCACCCCCAAGATGCTTGTGGACCTTGGATACTATGAGGGTTGAGAACTCTTGAAGGATGTGTTGGAATACTTTCACCTCACATGCCTACATTGTAGAAAAGGACATGGTAAAAAATGTTAAAGTTGCTCTTTACAAAAGGTTCAGGCATGTGGAAAAGTGTGCTTCATTGGATAATGATATTTTCTCTACTCTGAAAGAAGGGAACATGTATACTTTACCTTTTTTTCAATTTCGAATTTAAGACTTATAAGTGGTATGCATCATGATTCAATTGTTATGGAAAAATCATATATAGTTTTTAAACTCACAGGTGAGTCCAAGAAGTTTGTGGTCGAAAAAGTGGAAAGTTTATGAACAAGAACATGCACTTGCACAAATGCGTGCGTGTTCCTAGGAACGTGCACGTGTTCCTACAACTATAGGTTTGGCTATGGCTAAACCTCCACATGGATTGCCACATAGGTTAAGTAGTAAGAGCACATGGATGTTCTTAAGAATGTGTGCACACTCTTATTGGTGTTTTTCTATAGACGACCCGAGAACGATTTTGTGCATATTGCGCACAAAATCACGCTCACGTTTCTCAATGGGAAAATAAAGTGAAGAGAGGAGGAAGAAAGGGAGGATCTTTCCACTGCCACTGCCACCGTATGTCTAGGTATGATACATTTTTCTTAACTTTAATCCAATTTAGTCATTCTGATTTAGTATTTTTCTCCCAATAATCTAAATTGATTTTTTTTTTGTAATTTAGTATTTTAAATAAAAAAAGGAAACTAATTTACATGTCATGGATGTTAAATTGCAGCATATACAATACAATGGAACCCCAAGACAATTTAAAACCCTCACAAGAAAACCAAGAAGATAAAAACCCCAACCCACCACCACCACCACACAATGTAAACAATGAAATTGATGAGGGGTTGGTGATATTAAGAAACCTTGAGGAACATTTAAGGGAGACTAGAGAACCTAGCAGAGTCTCCTTGGCCACTTATTTGGACATCATTGTGTAGTCCATTGCAAGTTCCCAAGGGAAATTGACATATATTTATGACTATAGGGAAAGAATGCATGAGTATTATAGCATTGCTTTGGACATAAACCAAGTCAAAGAACTAGGCATTTCAAAACAACAAATATTGTCTATTTTTAGGGATCCTAGAAATGAACAAGAACTACGATTGACTAGGAAACAGATATCCATTGACTGGTGCATCCATCCCCAAATTAGTAAAAAATGGATGGATAGGTGGTACATGGTTTTTGATAAACCTGACTGCAATAACATGGAGATGCCCTTATATTTTCTGAGGAAATTATGGGCTGATTTTATTATGGGTAAGCATGTCAACTACACATTAGTGACTTCCAGGGGGTGGGTCGAGGGTCTGAACAAGACCGAGAGAAAGCCAGAGTGACCCCAAGTTAGGTCCCCATCCCCTTAGACGAAGGCATAACCCCCCTACCCAACATCCTCCTATTGTAGAGAACTTACAACAACTACAACTAGCCATCTCATCATTGACTCATAGCCTAGTGTAACACAATAGCTTTGTTGCAATACCTTGACTAGAGGTGCATGTGAGTGACATTGATAGAGGGTTTGGAGCATCAACATGCGTAGGAGAGTACCATGAGGAGAGGGCACATGGACATAGAAACCATCCATGTGAACCTCACAGATGCTCCAACTGTAGGAAGACATGCTATGGGCCTATAGAGCCCATTGGACATCATAGTTTCATGGAGGAGGTTAGTATATTAACCCTTTTTTTGTTCTTCATTGTTACATATTTATTTTTTAGTTTGTGTATTTATATAGATATTTGATTGTATGTTGTTTTGCAGTTGTTGCATCCCAGCAACAGGCCCTCTACATCTATGGATGTGTCAGTGCCTATCCCCACCACTTATGTAGGAGTAGAGGCGACATGTTCATTGGGTGCACCGTACACATAGGTATGTAGAACATTTTATAGATTCAACATAGTCATTTCATTATTTTATGTCATCCTCAATTTTTTAATACGTTCTCATGTTTCTACAGGATTTGGCACCAGGTGATGTCAAGGAATGTAAATCTGGGATGGATAAGTCATCAACATCACATGTATCATGTGTAAAGTTAAATATCGTATAATTCTCAAATTGTTTGTGATTATGTTTGTGAATTTTACTATTTGGTACTAAGAGTTCAATTTTATTCATATGTATGCAGGTTGTAGATATATTTTCTAGTTATAGTAGTATTGCACCCTTTGGGAACCTGGGTGTTGCTTATGGGTTACCTTTCTCTAGGCCTAGTGTGTTGGAATCACTTGTACAACCTAGGAGGGTCGATCACAACCCACATGTCTACCACCCACCCCCACTACCACTTTTGGCCCCATCAACAGAGACTACTATAGTAGAGGTTGTCTTGGAGCAGGTTGTACAACTTAGTGCTCCATCTTCTAGTGAATCTCCATTGATGCCTGAGATATTCATGGTGAGATAATGCATTGATAATAATTTTATATGTTTCATGAATTTCTTTTGTACATATTTGCTTGATTTTCTTGAATTGATCCTTGTAACTGATGCAAGGTAGCATTGTAGAGATATTAGGGTCAAGGATGAGGGTAACACCCTCACGATTAACAATTTCATATGCGGTGAGTTGTCTTAGGTTAAATTACAAAGTATCAATTTGTATGTCTATTAATTNNNNGAGTTGTCTTAGGTTAAATTACAAAGTATCAATTTGTATGTCTATTAATTCATTGATGAAAGCAACTTATAACATTGTTTATTCTTTATGCAGTCTCTAGAGCATCAAAGCACGCCCAAGAATAGAACCCCTCGAGGTGCATCCTCGAGAAAGAGAAGAAAGATAAATTTACAGGATGCTCATGAGGGTGGCGAGGGTGGGAATGGTCAATGATTGACCAACTACTACCATATCATATCTAGGCTATGATATAGATGTTTTTTATTTTTATTTTGTATGTTAGGGCACTTGTATACTAGGCACGAGTTGCCATTTTGTAAAAAATGTACAATTTAGAATATATATATATATATATATATATATATACATTTCATGGCACATTTGTTATGAATCTCATTGTTTCTACATTTGATGTTTATGAATATATGAATTTGAAAGTGAATTCCAAAGTGTATGAATTTTATGTGTATTAATCCCTTGATCTGTTTCTAAAGAAATTATAAATACTTGAATTATGCATTAAGGAATAACTTATGGGCACACACATTTGAGATGAATGTTATTTTCTAGGGAACACACAATATTCGCCTCTTTTTATGCATGACATATATAAAATCATTTGATTTATGTGTAACCCTTTATAAATGCAAAAAAGACTAGTGAAGGACTCATTAATGCAAATGTTTGTTTAGATTGTGTAGTGGGTATATGCAAATTTTGTTAAACCCATCAATTATTAATAACATTTATTTAGTAATGCTATGCTACCAAAATTCTATGCAGAAAATAATGCTATGTAGAAAGTAATGCTACCAAAATTATGTGTCTCCGATAAATAGATTGATGTAGATCATCTACTTTTATGTGGTTGTGCTAGTATAGTACATCTTATAGATAACCAATGATGCAATATTCAAAATGTAAAAATTGAAAAAGATAATAATGAATTTCCAAACTTGATATCTATGATACAGTTTCATTACCTGCATAATGTGTATATTGACTTGTTGACGACTACAATTATTTCAAGTTGTCTCTCTCACACTATATTGATTCTCAAGTAAGCCATCACTTTTACATGAAATGAATTGTGTATCATNNTTGATTCTCAAGTAAGCCATCACTTTTACATGAAATGAATTGTGTATCATCCATGAGAGGGGCTCTATTTATAGGTTATTTATAGGATTTTAGTTGTCTTAGGGTTTTAGTGGTAGTTGTCTTAGGGATTCTCAAGTATGCATACCATTGCATAGCATGGTATTGCAATGATATGCATATCATGGTTGTAATGTCCCCAACCACCCAATAGGCCGGGCAAAGCCATAGTGGAAACATCTTTAAGCTTTGATACAAATTTGTAAGGTCCCTAGCCACCCGAAAAGTCAGGTAATGTTACCCCAGAAAACTAACATGCTCGAGCACACACACACACACACACACACACACACATCTATATATGTATATGTTTCTAATGAAATTTTAATTGGACATTAACATTATGTACATACACATTCTTGCGGAAGTGACAATAACACAGACCAATAATTAACGGATGAATTACGTTCTGCTATCACACAACTTAATGAATAAATAACAATAAAAGAATACATGCAGTAATCATAGAAAAAAACATAGATATAACAACATATACAAATACACAACATGTAAATGAACAAAGAAATGGGTACTTATCTTTTAATTGAGGACTACCAATTGTGTTCAGAACTTCCATGAACCTCCCATCCTTAGACCACACTGCTCATCACGCTCAATAATGGGTCACCCTCGAGCTGGGACTAAACTCCACTGGGCAAGGGATTCCTAGGCTTGGAAAGGACAATAGGTAATTCACATATAACAACATGAATGATTTTCTCCCAGGAGCCACTTACGCCCACAACCCACATACCCCCATTCCCCACATGCCTGTTCCACCCTAGGAGGGTAAACCTTCACTATCAAAAGTCCATCGACTACTATACCTCCCTTTCCTTGGGCTTCAACAATAGGCTAGACCAAAATTCTTAGATTATTGTAGCTACTATGGGACTCCCTCCAGGAGAACTCACTTTCCTAGAAAACTCTCTCACCTGGGAAAAGTTGCTCACAAGCTTGAAAACCTACTTCTTCAATTAATCTCTTATGTCAAACGAACATGGGTGATGTCGACAACAGAATTCGACTAATGCACAGGTGAGAGTAACAATTGAAAATGGGTAAGGACATAGAATATGGCAGCAAGCCAGCTCATCCAAGGAACTGCATTGGAAACAACAACTAATCCGCTGAGACACAACACGAGCTTAGGAAAATACAGGTGTTCCTGACTTCCCAAGAAATACACAGGACAACTCCAGTATAACTGCAGGTTCTAGGATCTTTCTATCTCAGTACGTGCGTCCGTGAGGATTATGGCTCTCTTCTCAAGTGTCTAACATCACGAGAGTGCATACAAATATCGTGAAGAAACCCCTAATGATATGACTTTCCCACCTAAAAATTGCATGTGCCTAGGTTGACACATGTCTTCCTAAAGCTGCATGAGCTCCACTTAACACTCGTTCCCTTTCCCTAGGAACTTAGGACAACACGATTATGTCAAACCTTAGCCTCTAGGGAATAATAATATAATATTTTTCCTTTATATGTAATCCCTCTAGCATAGCCCCTATCCCTAGACACTTATCCCCTTCCCTACCTAGTGGAGCTTAGTCCCCCATAACTCCTTCTTCGTGGAGGGTCTACACGCATCTATGTAATTTTTATTAATGATGCGAGTATGCACATATACAAAATGAGGATCATTGGCCTTAGCATCTGGGATCTCCGGCCTCATAGACACATAAATATTCCAACTTATAAACACTTGTCTCACCAACCTATAAACATGATTACAATTTAGCAGGGGATCGACCTTGGGGTGTTACAATCCCCTCCCCTTATTTTTGCACTGTCCTCAGTGCAACTTATTTACACAACAACAACAAGATTTCCAAAATCTTCAAAAATATGTGGGTACTCTGCCCGCATAGCATCTCCATGCTCCCATGTTGCATCCTTAGGACCGTACCAGGTCCACTGAACCTTTACAAGCTTTACGAATCGATTCCAAAGTTGCTTTCTCTTCCAGTCCAGTATGCGCACATGTTGCACTTACAAAGTGCTTTCTTTCTCCACTTGAATCACATTCCAATCAATAAGATGATTAGCATCAAGTATATACTTGTTGAGCAATGATACATGAAATACATTATGAACAGTCATGGATGCAATCCTTTCTAGGATTTCAAACGGTCCACACAATCTGGTTGCCAACTTGGAACAACTTCCCAGCTTCAGGGAACTTTTGTTGACTTTCACCTTCAGGAAAACATGATCACCAAATTTAAACTCTTTGTGGTTTCTTCCTTTGTTTGCATAGCTTTTTTTTTCTGTCTTGGGAAGACTTAAAATTATGTTTAATCTTCAACATTTTCTCTTCCATTTCCTTGAGAAACTATGGCCCAATCACTGCTCTATAAACTGGGTTGTCCCAGCTTACCAGGGTGTTGCACTTTATTCCATAAAGTGCTTCAAATGATCTCATCTTCAGTGATGCTTGATCCCCATGGTTGTAGGAAAATTATACCAAGAGTATATAATCTTCCCATTTAGATGGTTTTTCCATCACATACATCCTTAGAATATCTTCTATCACTTGGTTTACTCTTTCTGTTTGTTCATCTAACTTAGGATGATAGGTTGTGTTGAAGTTCAGGTTTGTTCTAGACCCCTTGAATAATCCTCTCCAAAGCTTCAAGGTAAACTTTGGGTCTCTGTCAGACACAATTGTCTTGGGAATACCATGCAGTTGTGCTACCTCCCTCATATAGATATCAACAACATTAGTTTCCTTGTGAGTGGTCTTCAATGGAATAAAACAAAAAGCTTTAGTAAGTTTGTCCACTACTACCATGATTGCATTATGATGCTTGCTTGTTCTGGGAAATCTTGTGATGAAATCCATTGTCACCACTTCCCACTTCCACTCATGGATGGTTAACGACTGTAGAAACCCACCTGGGTGTCTATGCTCAACCTTTACCTTTTGACACTCCAAGAATTTAACTATGTATTCAACAATCTCCCTCTTCATGCATGGCCAATAATATTGGCTCTTGATTGATGAAATTGTTTTATGATATCCCGAGTATCCTACATAAGGTACATTGTTCATTTATTTTAAAATCACAATCCTCAATTTAGGAGAATTGGGTACATAAACTTTGTTTTTGTACAAGATAATTCCATCAATTCCCAATCCATAATCCTCAACTTTCTGCTACATGTTACCTTGCTATAATGTTGTTACCAATTCCATGTATTGCAAATCAACTTTTGCAACTTCAGAAATCATTCCTTTAAGATCCATCTGATACATGCTAATAGTTGTAGCATGTAGTTCATTCACTCTCCTATTGAGTGCATCAACCACTTTTTTCTCCTTTCCTTTGATGTGCTTGATATCAAAGTCATATTCATAGAGGAATTCCAACCATCTACTTTTCCTAGCATTCAAAGTAGGATGATCAAAAAAATACTTCAGATCATTATGGTCGGTCCTAATCTCAAACCTATTTTCCATGAGGTAGTGCCTCCACTTCTTGAAGGTGTGCACTATGGATGCCAACTCCAAATCCTGAGTGGCGTAGAGCCTTTCATGCTCTTTCAATTTTCTGGACTTGAAACATATCACAAATCCTTTCTGACCAAGGAATCCTCCTAGTCCTTCTTTACACACATCTGTGAAAACCAATAAATCTTCATATAGATCTAGAATCTTCAGAATTGGAGCACTGGTTAAAACCTGCTTCAATTGATGGAAGCTCTTTTCACATTCTTCTTTCCATTGAAACTTCTTCCCCTTCCTTTGCAAGGAAGTGATGGGGTGAGCTATTCTTGAAAACCCTGCAATGAACCTTCTATAGTACCCAGCTAGACCCATGAAGGATCTATCTTCTGTCACATTTTTAGGTGTTGTCCACCCTTTAATGGCCTCAATCTTTTCAGGGTCCACGACTATCCCTTTTTCCGATATGATATTCCCCAAATAGTGAATTATGTTTTGATAAAATGAGCACTTGCTCAATTTGGAATAGAGTTGATGCTCTCTTATCACTTGAAACACCATCCTCAAATGATACTCATTCTCTTCTTATGACCTGGAATATACAAGGATGTCATCCAAAAATAAAATGACAAACTTGTCCAAATATTATTGGAAAATACCATTCATTAAGCACATAAAAATAGCCGAGGCATTTGATAACCCAAATGGCACCACTATGAACTCATAATGACCATACCTTTTTCTGAAGGCGGTCTTGCTGACATATTCCTCTTTAATCCTTACTTGATGGTATCCCAACCTGAGATCAATATTTGAAAATATCCTTGCATCCTTCAACTGATCAAAGAGATCATCAATACTTAGAAGAGGATACTTGTTCTTTATAGTCACTTTGTTCAATTGTCTAAAATCGATGCATAATATCATTGTCCCATGTTTCTTCTTCATGAAAAAGACTGGGGCACCTAAAGGTGACATACTTGGGCGTATATATCCCTTCTTCAAAAGTTCTTCTAGCTACATTTGTAGCTCCTTCAACTTTGGTGTGCTCATTCTATAGGGTGTATTTGACACTGGAGATGCTTGAGGCATCACATATATAGAGAAATCAATATATCTCTTTGGATGTAGTCCTGGTACCTCCTTGAACACATCTTCAAAATATTCTAGGACTGCATGATCCTCTAGATTTGGCACCTTATCCTTAGATGCTTCCTCCATATGGGATGAAAATATTTGAAAACCCTTCCTATAACACTTCTTCAGCTACATTGCTGATATTTCTTTGACAAAAACTACCCTGGGAATTCCTTGGACTATTGTTAAATTTCCTTCCTCATCTAAGCAAGTGAATTCCTTGTTATGGTAGTCTAATATGGTATGATGTTGGTCCAACCAATCCATACCAATTAGGAAATCATATGATCCCAAAGGCAAGATGTTCAAATATTCCTTGGTAATCAGTCCATTCATGCCCACTGGACATGATTTAACCAACTCAACAACTTTCCTCTTGGCTCATGTAGCCAGCTATACCAGCCAAGATTTCTCATGCTTTCTTCTTGGCAAGCATAATCTTTCCACAAATTTAGGATCTATGTAACTATGACTAGCTCCCGAGTCTATTAAAATAGTAAAGGCATGGTTATTTATCATACCTTCAACTTCAATCATGTGTGATTGAAACTCATCTTGCTTGTTGTCCAGGGCTGCATAGATCCTTGGTACTCTTATGCCCATGTCCTCCACTATTTTAGCTTGCTTAACATTGTGAACAAATATCACCTTGTCCTTTTTGTGAGGACAATATCTATACATATGATCTCCTTTACAACCCCAACATTCCATAGGTGTCTGCCTTGGCCTTTTCCCACATACTTCATCCATCCCAGGCTCTCTCAAAACTGGCTGTCCTTGAGGAATATTCCTAAAAAATGGTGGTGTGTTTCCCTTCTGCCTCTACTCCCTCTTAAACTTCTTATTGTCTTCCCAATATTGTTGGAAAGTAGGCTTTCCTTTTTGCTGATCATATAAGCATTTTTCTCTCCTTACAGTTTCTTCCATATTTTTAGGATCATCATACTGGATCTTGTCACTGATGAAAGATGGCATCCCACTCAGATAACTTTGAATTTTAACTGTATCATCCTTGATGAAGGGGACATACTTCAAAAAATCCAAGAATATTCTTTCATACTCATCAATGGACATACTTCCCAGCTTGAGTTCAAAGAAATATTTCATTTTCTTGTCATAATACCTCTTAGTTAAGTTCTTCTTTTCAAAATGTCTCTTGAATTCCATCCATGTAACATTCTTCTCTTTTACATGTTGTACTTGCACAGGATGATCCCACCATATAGATTCCTTTCCTTTAAGTTGGTATATGGCAATTCTTCCTTCTCCATGAGAAGAATAATTTTGTAATTGGAAATATTTCCTCATTCCCAACAACCATGCCTCAACATCTTCATCTTTCTTGTGCTCTCCATCAAAAGTAGGAGGCTTGATTTTATTCATTTTTCCCTTTGGTTCATCCACTTCCGATCTCCTATGCTTTCTGGTAGGAGATTGGCTTGAACTGATGTGTGGTCTCCTTTTGGAATGCCTTTGGGAGTGTTGATTATGTATGCTACCACGTCTTCCTCTTCTTTCCTCATCAGGGGTCTCGTGACTTTGTGATTTGTTGGATCCACTTTCCTTATCCAATTTCTTTTCAATTCTTTCCAGGATTTGCATCAACTTCATATTGAAGTCTCCCTATTTCTCCTTGTCTCTCATAATATTTTGTTATCTGCCTGGTGAATTTGGAAATACATTTGCAAATTCTTAATGATTTTCATCATGTTCACTTCCTCATCTATTTCTTCTCCATGCTCATTGGAGTTTGTTCCTTCAATTCCCAAAGAGACATCCATTCCTCCAACTTCATCCTCCGAACTGCAAGCATCCTGTGCCTCCTCCATTTATTTGTACTATGCAACAACTCAGTTTGGCTCTATCAATTGTTAACTCTACAAAATTGTGTAGTCAACCAAATTTTTTTCTAGGCTATTGTACACAGGCTCGTGAATATACTCTACAGTAATACTTATTATTCATGTTGAAAGTATACAAATAGTTGAAAGAAGTGAGACGGTTCAGTTTCTGTAACTAAATAACAGAAAAAGAAACTAAATGTAATTGACAGTTAACTAACACAGTCATGTAGGATTAGTTAACATTCCCCCCTTAATCTGAAGGGACATCTGACATGCCAAGATGCATTCTGAATTTCTCAAACATTTCACAGCCCAGTGATTTAGTAAAAATATCTGCAATTTTCTCTGATGTAGGACAATGTGTCAGATGAATTTTTATGGACTCAACATGATGTCTAATAAAATGATATTTGGTGTTGATATGTTTGGTTCGATCATGGAATTTAGGATTTTTGGACAATTGTATTGCAAAAGTATTGTCAACAAAGAGAGGCGTTGAATTCATCTGTTTCTTCTGTAATTCTTCAAGAATTTTCTGAAGCCAAATGATTTATTTTGTGGCTTGAGATGCTACAACGTATTCGGCTTTAGTTGTAGAATCAACAGGAACTGATTGCTTTCGTGATCTCCAAGTGATGGATTTTGATCCAAGATTCATCAAATAACCTAAAGTAGACACCCCATGCTCTTTATCTCTGTCAAAGTCAGAATCTGAATAACCAATGAGATGGAAGTCTGAAACTTTATAATATTTGATTCCATATGATTGAGTGCCTTTTAAATATTTGAGCACTCATTTTTCTGTTGTCCAATGACCTTCACAGGGCTGATGCATAAACCTGGAAAGTATTCCTACAACAAAATTTATGTCAGGACGAGTAGTAGTAAGATAAATTAAACTTCCAACAAGTTGTATGTACTTTGTTGGATCTTCAAATGCACTACCTTCATTTGAAGTAAGTTTTAGGTTCTTCTCCATTGGAGTAGAAACAAGATTACAATATTTCATCTCAAATTTTCTCAATAGTTCTCCAATATATTTGTTCTGAGAAATAAAAATGTGCTTCGGTTTTTTATATACTTCAATTCCTAGATAATAATGTAGTAATCCTAAATCTGTCATATCAAAAACCTTTTGCAACTCCTTTTTAATAGATGCTATATAATCATCATTATTTCCAGTGATAAACAAATCATCTACATAAACAACTAGATATACAACCGATCTTCCAACTTTCTTAACAAATAAAGTTACATCATTTAGATTGAAATGCTTATAATCAAACTTGAGAAGATGTTCAGTTAACTTTTCATACCAAGCACGAGGTGTTTGTTTTAAACCACACAGTGATTTTATCAATTTTCATACTTTATGCTCTTTTCCTTTAACAAAAAAATCCTCTGGCTACAACATATAGACATCTTATTTTAAATGTCCATTTAAGAAGGCAATGTTTACATCCATGTGATGTATTTTCCATCCTTTTTGAGCTCCAAGAGAAAACAAAGTTCTAATAGTGCCCCATTTCACTATAGGAACAAATGTTTCTATATAATCAATACCTTCTTTTTGTGCACACCCCTTTTCTACAAGTCTTGTTTTGTGCTTATCAAGAGAACAATGAGCTTTATACTTAGTTTTATAAACCCACTTACTACCAATTGGTTTGATGCAAATAGGAGGATCCATCAACCTCCAAGTGCCATTTTTAATAAGAGCATCATACTCTTTCTACATTGCATCTTTCCATTCATTACAACTAATGGCTTCTTCAAAAGTAGTAGGTTCATTAACAACATAAAATTTTAACTCAAATTCACCATACCTTTTTGGCATTGTCTTGGTTCGTTTTGATCTGTGAACTAATTGCTGCAATGTTTTCTTAGTTTCAAGAGTCTATGAAATAGGTTCTTCATGACCATTATTATCCTCCAATTTTTCCTTAGTAGGAACAATATTATCAACCAATTGTTCTTCTACAGAAACATTATTATCATAAAAAACATTGCTATCAACTAATTTTTCTTCATTCTTTGATGTGGTCTCATTCTCTAGTGTTGTTGAAGGAAAATCCAGAGACTGGTCTAGAATATGAATTTTTTCTTCATTCTTTGATGTGGTCTCATACTCTGGTGTTATTGAAGGAAAATCCACAAACTGGTCTAGAATATGAATCCCCCCTTCAGGATGTGGAAGATCATTATCATATTCATAATAAAACTTCTTGAAAGAGAATATATCCAAATGATTGAGTTGCCTATCAATAGTAGAATCATCTTTAGTAAATTTGAGAAAAACAACATCTCTTGAAACAACAAATTTCTTGTTTTCCTCATCATACAATCGATAAGATCTGGAGGTATTAGAATACCCCAAGAAAAGACATTTGCGACTTCTTGCACCCAATTTGTCGTGTTTTTGTTTAGGAATTAACGCATAACATGGAGAACCAAAAACTCTGAAATGTTGAACATCAGGAAGATGATTATACCACAATTCATAAGGGGAATTATTATTGATGGCAGTAGAAGGACAATGATTGCGAATATAAATGACACAAAGTACTGCTTCTCCCCAAAACATCAACCTGATATTATGAAAAAACATCAACCTGATATTATGAAAAAAAATCATTGACCTTACCATATTAAGCAAAGTTCTGTTCATGCGCTCTACTACAGCGTAATGTTGTGGAGTGTAAGGGACGGTGGTATGATGTTTAATACCATTATCCTGTAAGTACTTTTCAAATGAATTAGAGGTGTATTCGCCACCATTATCTAATCATAGAGTGCCAATATTAAGTTGAGTTTCATTTGTAATCCATAAATGAAAATTCTTAAAAGTTGCAAAAACCTGAGATTTCTCTTTCAACAAATAAACCCAACACATCCTGGTGTAGTCATCAATAAAAGTCAATAGATATTTATTACCATTTGCATATTGAACAAACATGGGCCCACATAAATCAGAATGTATGAGATTTAACTTCCTGGAAGGTCAAGAAGTAGATCCATAAAAATGTTGTTTACAATGCTTGCCTAAAATACAAGCATTACATGGAGAAAGCTTTCTTGGAATAGTAGGAAGCCCTTGAATACATTGTTGCTTCATAATCCAGATACTATCATAATTAATATGACCAAAATGAGCATGCCACAACAAGCTAGAAGACAAAGTATCACTATGTTGAGCCAAAAGAGCTAAATTGGATGGAAAAGATGATGTCCCTTTAAGTTTTAAAATTTGGTCTTCTTCAACACCGGTCATAACAATCACCTGATCATATGCTTTTCTTATTTCAAATATACCATCAAATATATGTATAGAATGTCCTTGCTTCTTGATATGTATGAGAGACATTAGATTTATTTTTAATTGAGGAATGTAAAGAACATCATGCAAAATATAATCAACAAGTCCCAGTAAGCGAAGTCGAATAGATCCAATTCCTGAAGGTGAAGTTGAAGTCGATTAAATATTCCATCAATGTGATTACTGAATGTCTAAAAAAAAACTCTTCTGAAGGTCATATGGCAAGTGGCTCTAGTATCTAAAATCCAAGTGTCTTCCCAAGTAGAAAAAGAAGTGTTAAAAACTTCATTTATACTAAGATTACAATGTGAAACAATATAGTGGGCAGATTCAGGTGGTTTTCCTTTGTCTGGAAGTTGTTTCTCTTTCTTCTCACTAATCCTTTCCCAAGGAGTGTGACAATGATAAGATGTCTGACCCAATTTAACACACCTATAGCACTTAATAGATTGTTTATCATTCTAAAAATGGTTTTTCTGTCTATCATCTTGGTGTTTGTCTCCTTGACGATAATGACACCCCCTGCCTCTAAATGGTCTCCTACCATGACCTCTGTTACTATGGTCAAATCTAGCAGAATCTACTTTAGGTTTCTTCTCTTTCTCTGCAAGACACAAAATCTCAACTGTGGAAGTGGAAAAATATTCCTTCTTCCCAAAATATTTCTCTCATTCAACAATTTTGTCTACAAAAGTATCAAAAATCATGGCTTTCATCTGTCCACTAGCTTGAAGAGACTCTAAGTAGCGTGAATAGGTAGGATACATGTCTTTAATAAATGCAATGAGTTGTAAATCAACTTTGACACCAGTTGAGTCAATATCATGAAGCAAAGCTTTAATTTCAGAAGCTAACTTCATGGGATTATTATCTTTCAGTTCCAGATTAAACAACTTCATAAAAAATTGTATAATTTCCAGTTTTGAATTGGAGTCATAAAGATCTTTTAATTTTTGTAATGCTTTAAACGTTGTGGTGTTGGAAATAATATGTCTACTTACCTCTTTAGTGACCAAGGTAGAAATTAAAGCATGTGCCTTTTTATATTTACTCTTCCATTGCAAGTTGTATGGAATATGTAGGTTGCTTTGGCTCATTGTCATCCTTGCCTTCACAAATTTCCTCCCATAAATCATTAAAAATAAGAGTATTTTTTATTTTCCGAAACCATTCTTGGTAATTTTCTTGTTCAGAGAGCACTACTCCCACAATCGATATTAATGAATGAATTATAAACTAATGTGTTAAGCCCTAATATTGGCTCATTACCCCTTAATTGGGGCATATTACATTAGTAATGTTATTTTATTTATGTCGGCTTTATTCCATTATTTGTAATTATACCTCCTAGTCTCCTATATATACCAAGGAGACA
>CBVK0100366687.1:0-18991 GCA_900067695.1 Picea abies
AGGCGGCAAGGTCGATCTCAGGCAGAGAGAATATCTCAGGCAGGGAGATACCCTAAGTTCTTCTGATACATATCCTAAGTTCTTCTGGATACATATTTTAAGCTCATACATACCCAAGTTTTTCTGGATACATATTTTAAGCTCATATATATCTTAAGTTTTTCTGAATACATATTTTAAGCTCATACATACCCTAAGTTTTTTTTGTATACATACTCTTAGTTCTTCTAAGCTCTTTTTGTATACATACTCTTAGTTCTTCTAAGCTCTTTTGAATACATACCCTAAGCTCATACATACCCTAAGCTCATACCCTAAACTCCTCTGCTCATACATACCCTAAACTCCTCTGCTCATACATATCCTAAACTCCTCTAGATACATATCCTAAGCTCTTAAGAAGAAGCACACTTCTTAACCACTTCTTAACCATTAGGCCCTAATGGCTTAATAGAACCTGGCTTAATAGAGCCATTAGGGGCACTTGAACCATTAGGGCCACTCAGGGACACTGAGGTTGTAATGTTCTAATAGAATCATTAGGCCGTTCTCAGGTTGTAATGTTCTCTCTATTAGGCCGTTCTCAGGTTGTAATGTTCTAATAGAATCATTAGGCCGTTCTAATCTAGTAATAGAACCATTAGGCCGTTCTAATGTTCTAATAGAACGATTAGGCCCACTCAAAATGCAATTATAATTGTAATGTACTAATAAAACCATTAGGCCGCACTCAGATTGATGTAGAGGAGGAATTTTTAATTGCAAGGTCCACTCAGATTGATGTAGAGGAGGGATTCTTAATTGCAATTTTATTTTTTTAGATTGAATTTCTATATTTTTTATTTTTTAGATTGAATTTCTATATTTTTTTACATTGAATGAGGAGATTGATGTAGAGGAGGGATTCTTAATTGCAATTTTACTTTTTAGATTGAATTCCTATATTTTTTTAGATTGAATTCCTATATTGAATGAATTATCAGGGAAATGAGTACAAATCCATGAGCGACGCCATGAGCAAGATCATAATTAAGGAAGGAATTGGAGAGCTGTATCGTGGTCTGATACCGAAGCTCATAAAGATTGTGCCCGATGGAGCTGCAAGTTTCTTCACGTACGAAACTCTCAAGAGACGCCACATTGAGAAGTTGAAGAAGAATGACGTTAAAGAAGAAGAGATTGGGGTGCTTCCTTCCCTGTGTTTTGGTGCTATCGCCGGTTTGGTTTCCACCACACTGTCTTATCCTCTGGACAACGTTACGACGATGATGAGTATGAAGGAATTGCCCATGGGAGCAGGAGCTCTGGAGTCTAGAGGAACAGATATGTTTCAGACGTTGCAGAAAATTGTTGCCAGGGAAGGTGTAGGACTCCGAGGTTTGTACAGAGGAGTTGGGTTGAGATACGCTGAGATTATTCCTGTCACTGTCTTGTCCTTCATGGTTTACGAGTTTGCAAAGAGGGTTCTCATTGCCCGTCACAAGGAAAAACCACATGAATTCAAAGGGTGACCCTGTAGGTTCTGTATAAGGTAATTGGTGTTTATTGGGGCCTCTGAAGTCTGATCAATTGATCTCTGGAACATGTGGGGAAGGCCTCTAAACAATACCAGTCCTAACTCTTTTTTTAACAAGAAGAAGACCGATTAAACAATGCGATGGAATCAATTTAACCATTAAATGGCAACCAAATTGTCATTGCAAATAATTAACATAGTAACTAAATCTCAAGCATCTAGATTTCTAATGCAACCTTGCAAGTTTTCAAACAGAGAACCATGAAGCTTATCACATTCACATCTCATGCTTCATCTTCTTTACCAAAAAAGCCGGATTAAACAATGCCATTCAATCAATTCAAGAGTTAAAGCCCGAATGAGGTGATCAACTATTCCCAGTTGTATGCAGGAAGTATTCATCGTAGTGCATTGCTTGAATAAATGAAAAAAAATTCATCTTATCCTTTACAATGAACACTAAATATTGTACAAAAACTCAGTGTTGTCAACCAACATCCAGATCTTCTTTGTATCGACCCGAAGTGTATATAAGAGAGGTGTCAATATTTTTCATCCCAGTAATCCAATGAATATTAATATGCAAATTCCATGTACCTCCATTGAAACGCATTGTTCAATCGTAAGCACTTCAAGAATATGTCGGCTTGTAATAAATGTGAATGAAATAGTAAAGTACAACAAAAAATCAGGCACATAGTTGCAAGCACTGGAAAATAATGTAAATGCAAATCAAACAAAATAGAATGAGATCCCACTATTAAATTGGCATAAATTGGCAGAAAATAGATGAGAAAGAATCATACATCTTCCTTGTTCATATTCATGGTGGGGCTAATGGGGCTCCACAAACTAGACATGGGAACTAGACATGGGTGTCAAAAATGGTAAGTGAGGTGCTAACTAGTGAAGCCCATGATAGGTAGGCACTATTGTACAAGTTATGACAAATGATAGATTGAGACAGGTAAGCATCACAACTTATGACAAATGATAGATTGAGACAGGTAAGCATCACAACTTGATGGGTTCAACCCTAAGGCGTAACAAAGCATAACAAGTGCTGTGATGCAGCTTAGTCCCTGCTGGACAAGTTTAAGCTACAACTAGTAGTCTGGGGTAAACTGCAACTATTATTGCTACTCGTTCACTACAAAGTCAAGTCTCAATTCATTGAATTTGACACGCCTTGCCTTCGCTCTTGTCCGGCCTCGTCTTAATTCAATATGGCGTAGGGGTAGGGCCGGTATTTGAAACCAAGTAGTTGAGCCCCCGCTTCAAGGTTATTGCTCCTTATTTGATCCAAGTGGATATCGATGGCCACCCACCTTTTCCAACTAACTCAAAATAGTTTTCTGGCAATTTTGGTAATTTACTATTTTTAGCAGTTTTTCAGGTCCAGAACTTCCGAAGTCGTTTTGAGGCCCTAAATGACGTTTTTTGGGAAAACGGGGAGTAACATAAAATAAAGTTCAATGTTGTTCACACAAAAATTGTAGTCCTCGGATAAATCTTTCTAACGGTGTATCGAGCGCCCCAAACGGAGATCGTATGCAAAAGTTATGCCTATGGGAAGTTGACGTATCGACTACCCCCATCGGGCCCTGCAAACCTTTTGGCTTTTCATCTTCTGGGCTTAGGGTTTTGGATTTTTCTTATGTTAAAAAGGACCTTAGAGCCTCATTGTAAAAATAATCTTCTTGGGAGTAGCCGTCACATCTCTTCTCAGAGATAAGTTTCCACCATTCTAGCAAGTCTTTACATTTTCATTTGGAATCATATTTTACTTGAACATTTATGTCGGGTAAAAGGAGGTTGCCCCCTCAAAGAGGCTTATTATATAAAATTATCTCTTTTTCAAGGTGTTGAGTACTTATTCTGGGGTTTTTCTATGCTATAGTGATATTTGGTTCTTAACAGTGTGGCCTATTGATATGCCATCAAAATCGAATAGAAGCTCAAACAAAAGACGTGGAAATTTGGGCCTGGGAACCCCTCATAAAAAAATCTAGGAAAGGGCGTCCACAACCCACAGAATAAAGGAAATAGCAAATATAGACAGTGTCAGGACAACCAGTCCAAGCCGCAAGCCAAGAAGGACACTAGAAAGGCAAAGAAAGATACCAGGAAGTGGTGCGACTTCCATAAACACTACTGAATGCCGCTCAAAGGAGTCAATGGTGGCCAAAGTGAAATCCTCTAAATCAAATGTAGGCTCTAAATATGAGCTAGAACCAGAAAAGGGAAGACAAATCATTGACGTGGAACCCAGTGCCATCGTTGCTACCACCAAGCTCCATCCTAGTGAACCACACGAGCCAGAAGAAGGAGAGCGCCTCTTCCATTCATAGATGTGGGTAAAATGCATCCTGTTGCACTTCATCATTGATAGCGGTAGCAAGAAGAACCTCATCTCATCATAGGTCATCAAGTGGTTGGCCCTGCCAAAAACGCATCACCCACAACCCTACACCATTGGATGGCTCCGTGAAGGAAGTGATCTCCACGTCAACCAATAGTGTTGATTGTCGTATGACATCAAGGCCTTCAAAGATGAGGTATTGTGTGATGTTGCTCCTCTCAAATTTTGTGATGTTCTATTGGTCCAACCTTATTTATGGAAACATCATGCTGTATATGAGTCTAGGCATCATAGTGTTATTATTACTTTGAACATGAAATTGTACATGATACCCGATGTAGTCCCACCTAGTGCTATTTCCTTGATCTCTACTAAGCAATGCAGGAAGGTCATGTCTCAGAAAAGGAAGTTTGTCTTCTTCGTGATTCATTCTTAGAATAAGCGAAATATCATAGCCACATCCAGGGTCTTTGCTTTCGACCTCTCCACATAGTAGAAGAAAGTATATAAGGTCGTGGAAGAATACTCATATATCTTCTCCTCAACTACTGGGGTACCTCTGCATTACCAAGTCAAGCACCCCATCGATCTGACCCCCGATGCACTGCTGGCCAATGGGCCAGTCTATCACCGCTCTCTATTAGAGAATGAGGAGATCAAGCAACAGATCCAATAACTACTCCTCAAGGGGCACATATGTCCCAACTCATCACCTTGTGAGAGCCCAATCATGCTGGTACAGAAGAAATATGGAACCTGGCGACTCTGCATTGATTACCAGGATCAGAATAAAATCATGGTCAGAAACCGGTACTCGATTCCCCAAATCGATGACCTCCTTGATCAATTCACGAGGGCCAAATACTCAATTAATATTGATCTGAAGTCTGGCTACCACCAGGTCCCGATATAACATACAGATGTATGGAAGACTGCCTTCAAGTCAAAGAAAGGCCTTTTCTGAATGGTTGGTCATGCCCTTTGGTTTGAAAAATGATCCAACCACTTTCATGAGGATGATGGATGATATCCCGCGACCATTCACCAATAATTTTGTAGTGGTGCATCTGGATGAAATTCTCATTTACAACAAGACTTGGGCCGAACACTTGCAACATATTCAGCAGGTTCTGCACATCCTGCAACAGCACAAGCTATACTTGGGCATGGACAGGGTCCATTACTTGGGCTACTACGTTTATCAACATGGCATACATGTGAATCTAGCCAAGATCCAAGTCATCTATGACTGGCCAGCCCCAACCACACTCACTGAGCTTCAGAGCTTCTTGGGCCTTGCTAATTTCTACCGCAGGTTCATGTTGGGATTCTCCCATATTGCATGGGCCCTCAGCCAAATAAATAGGGGTGGTGGTAAGGATAAATTTGGGTGGGGCTGGTCCCAACAACAAGTGCTCGATGATTTGAAGCAACACTTGTGCTCAACCCCAATAATTTCACTACCATACCTGCAACATCCCTTTGAGATCGAGACAGATGCTTCAGACTATGTTTTGGGTGACATTCTCACTCAACACAACCACCCCATGGCCTATAATAGTGAGACACTATCAAATGCCATCTATAAGGACCCTACTTACAACAAAGAAATGTACTCCATTGTGCAAGCCTGCCGCCAGTGGAGACATTACATTCCTGGGAAGGAGACAATCATCCAAACTGATCATAATTCACTATAGTTCATGTAGACACAAGGAAAATTTCAGAATGATCACCATCAAAAGTGGTCCACATACTTGCAGCAATTCCACCTCAACATCAAGTATAAAACATAAAGCACCAATCGCGTCGCTGATTGCCTCAGCTGATCGCCAGTCGTGACACTCACCACGGTCTTAGACTCTTGTGGCCATGAGACCTTTGGATGGCCCCAAATCTATGAGACAGATGCAGACTTCACCACCACCTACCAAATGTTGAGTGAAAATGTAGTTGTCGATAATTTCCATCTTCAGGATGGGTTGTTGTGTCGTCTTGGCCATATCTGTGTTCCATCAAGCGAGCGAGCCAAGATGATCTTGGAAGCCCACTACAGTTGGGTGGCAGGACACTTCGGCATCTAAAAGAAAGTGGTTATGCTACTTAAACATTTTTACTGGCCGAAAATTCGATAGGAGGTCAACAAGTATATCAGGTCCTGCACTGCCTGCGCTATTGCCAAACCGACCACTAAGAAACATGGCCTGTAAACCCCTCTTCCTACTCCTGATAGGCCATGGGAATCCATTTCAATGGACTACATGTCGGGCCTCTCATACACCAAGCGGGGAAATGACTAATCCAGGTGGATATTAGTGGCCACCCACCTTTTCCAACTGGTTCAAAACAATTTTCAGGCAATTTTGGTAATTTACTATTTTTAGCAAGTTTTCGGGTCCTGAACTTTCGGAGCCATTTTGAGACCCTAAAGGACGTTTTTTGGGAAAATGGGGAGCAACATGGAATCTCACACAAAATTTGTAGTCCTTGGATAGATATTTCTAATGGTTTATCGAGCGCCCCAAATAGAGATTGTATGCAAAAGTTACACCCCTGGGAAGTTGATGTATCAACTACCCCCATCGGGGCCTGCAAACCTTTTGGCTTTTCATCTTCTGGGGTTAGGGTTTTGGATTTTCCTTATGTTAAAAGGGCCCTTAGAGCCTCATTGTAATAATCATATTCTTTCTAATGTGAGTAACCATCACATCTCTTCTCAGAGATAAGCTGTCACCATTCTAGCGAGTCTTTGACTTTGTACTTTTACAGATTTTGTACATTTATTTCATTAATAGAAATAGTGTATTAATGTATATTTGTGAATCTTGTTTTATTTCCGCTATATCTCTGTTATATTGTTGTCTCTCTTGCAATATCTCTAAATATTTTTGTGTTATATCTCCTCTCTCATTTCGTGCCAAAAATAATCCAGATCAGTGGTATCAGAGTAGGATGCTCTTGATCGATTTCAGTGCATGTCCCCGACGAGGTCTAAGTATAGAAAGTTGGGTCTCGAGATTATATATCTTTAGGAAAATCATTCTCGCACACCCAAGAAACCCTCAATGGTGGAAGAAAATAAAAATGACAGAGAAAACGATTCTATCAATTTGTTGTTTGAGCAAGCTCTCACACGACAGAGGGACGAAATGATGGAGAATTTTTCCCACATCCTTCAACGCTTGCCGATAGAAATAGGTGCATCTTCATCAAGCGACCACTTTGGAGGCACCTCGACTTTTAAGGTACATGCCAATTTTGATATTCTTATATTTAAAGGTCATATAGATGCGAATGCCCTAGATAAATGGTTAAATCTGTTAGAAGGTTATTTCTCTGTTCACAATTTTTTTCGACAGAGAAAAGATCATCTCTGTGCTCCTTAAAGCTCTCCCCCATGTCAAACAGTGGTGGGAAACTTACTGGGAGAAAATTTCTACAGAGGAGTATGGAATATATGGGGCCGAGGCCACTTGGGATTTTTTTGTGGATGCCGTAAAGGAACAATATTACCCCGTTGGAAACTATGAGGACTAGTACATGAGATGGACCACACTGCAGCAAGAGAGGGGCCAAGCAGTTCCAGATTTCACCAATACCTTCCATACCTTGCACACCAAGCTGGGTATCAAAGACTCCGAACGACATTTGGTTCTGAAATATCGTGGGTCTCTACACAGATATATCCAAACTGAAATGGATTTTCTAGATATCTCATCACTCGGCGCTACTTATCGATATGATGTTAAAATCGAGAAGAAATTTAAGCACCAGAATAAATGGGATTTCGGATCTACAAATCTGAAACAACCAAAGTATGACAAATACAACCCTAACAAAGAGTCTCCCAAAAATCAGTCCAAGCCATAAGAAAAGAAGGGTCATGGGAATACAAAGAAGGACACCGGAAAATGGTGTGATTTCCACAAAATCCCCTGGCACAACACCGATGAATGTCTCTCAAAACAGTCCTTGGTGGCCGAGATCAAAGACAAGGAGACAAACCCTGATTCAGAATCTGATTATGAAAATACTGGTAAAATACAGATCATCGACGTAGACCCCACTGTTATTGTCATACCGCAACAATTCAACCAGAAGAACCAATAGATCCTGAAGAGAGGGGGTGCTTTTTTCATTCACAGATGTGGGTGAAGGGGACCCCGTTTCATTTTATTTTTGATAGAAGAAGCCAAAAGAACCTCATCTCAATAGAGGTCATCAAACAATTGGGATTGTCAACAACACCACACTTGCAACCATACATCATTGTGTGGCTTCTCCAAGGATGAGATCTTAATGTCAGCCAATAGTGTTGATTTTCATATGACATCCAACCCTTCAAGGATGAGGTATTATGTGATGTTTCCCCACTGGATGTCTGTGATGTTCTCTTGGGTCAACCATATATGTGGAAGCACCATGCTATCTATGAGTCTCGACCCCGTAGTGTCATTGTTACTTTGGGAGGTCATCTCTATAGAATACCAGAGGGGAAGTTGACTCTATAGGTCATCTCTATAGAATACAAAATTTGTAGTCCTCAGATAGATATTTCTAACGGTGTATCGAGCGCCCCAAATAGAGATTGTATGCAAAAGTTACACCCATGGAAGTTGATGTATGTTGCACTTCTCCTTGCGGTCACCTCGAATGACTCATCTCCTTCTCCAATTGAAGCTGACAAAGCCACTTAGTTCATTGAGCAGATCCAACACATCCACCAATAGGTTTAATATATCGTACAGAAGTCCAATGACAAGTACAAGAAACACCATGATCAACTTCGAGTGCCACACAAGTTTTAGGTGGGCGACAAAGTTTGGTTGCACTTGTAGAAAGAACGCCTTACAATACCCCATAAGAATCTTATCCCACTCCATTATGGGCCATACACCATCACCAAGGCCATGGGGGATAATGATTTTGAGCTCAACATTCTTCCTTTCCTTGGTCTGCACCCAGTGTTCAACGTGGATCTCCTTCGCCCTTATTTCCCACCATTATTAGACACCTTAGAAGTAGAAGAACAAATGACACCAACAGAGCTCAACCCCGACTGCATACAACATGCATCCAATGATCAAATTGTGGACACACAGATTAAGGGCACTTGGCAACAAAGGATCCAACTTTGTCGAGTCGTCAAAGCAGGGCAGCTCCTGTACCAAGGCAAGTGGCTCACTCGGGGCCAAATTCAGTAGAAATTTCCTCATCTGATGGGGGAAATCAACACAATCGATACCATTGCTTCCTAAGGAGGGAGGATTGATCCAATTGGATATTGGTGGCCACCCACCTTTTCCAACTGGCTCAAAAAAATTTTCTAGCAATTTTGGTAATTTACTATTTTTAGCAGTTTTTCACTTTCGGAGCCATTTTGAGGCCCTAAATGATGTTTTTGGGGAAAATGGGGAGAAATATGAAACTTCCTTCCATATTTCCTCCAAAATGAATCTCCTCAACGATACCTTTCCAACGGGCTATCATACGCCTAAAACAAAGATCGTATGCAAAAGTTACGACCCCGGGAAGTTGATGTACTAACTTACCCAAACAAGGCCCACATGACTTTTTGGCGCTTCATCTCCTAGGGTTAGGTTTTTGGATGTATAGGGTTTTGGGCATTCCTTTTTATTGTAAAAAATGCCTTTAGAGACTCATTGTAATCATCTTCTTGTGAATGAGCACAACCGTCACATCTCTTCTTAGAGATAAGCCGCCACCATTCCAACAAGCTTGTTTCCACTGCATTTCACAGTTTCAACTTATCTCCTTATTGAATAGAAAACCAGTTTTACTGTATCTCTGTTATTTTGTGTTGAGAACCTGTTAATAATCTGTAGTCATTTCATTCTACTCATAAAATCCAGATCAATAACCTTTCTTGTTTCAACTCCAAATCATCTAGAAGATGAGGCTAGACAAGAAGAGGAACATATCATGGTCGCATCCGAAACTACTCCACTTGCCTCCGCTACTCAAGCATGTAAATAACACTCTAATGCTCTTTTTATTAATGAAATAATTGTAATAATAATAACAAAAAATACCAATTTAACATTTCTTTCTTATTGCAATTGATGATTCGTGCCCCCCCTTGCAACAACCTTGACGTCCTGAGTACGTGACCAGGTCGTTAATAAGACATGCAGAGGATAGAACAACCAAAGGGGAAGAAGGAACTGGCGAGATACTTTTTGAATTCATTTCAAATAGAAAGAAACCAAAAAAGAAATGATTGCACTTAGAAACATCATGTACCATATTGTGAAAAAATATTTTTGATGATTAAATTTATTGAGATGAAGTATTTTGTGTCTACGATTAATGAATGAATGAATGTTACATGTTAATGAACGATTGATATATGTTTCTTTATGCAAAAAATCATTTATGTTTCTTTATGAATTTGTTGTTTTGTTGGTGACTATGCATGAATCTTAATGTGTTGCTTTCAACAATTTTCTAGTAGATAGATTGGGTACTGGGGAATTGAGAGTGATGTTGGGGGGGGAGGGGGAGTGGCCATAAGAGATTCCACCTTCATGTGGTTTTCCATTTTCAGTAGAGATTAAATTAGGATTTGGATAATCTTGGAGAAAACCTCCCTCGATCCAACATAGCAACACCAAAGTCATTGTTGACTTCATTGCTGCTCTGTCAAATCGAGGGAGGTTTGCTCCAATATTAGACTAGTCCAATAAATAATTATTGAAACCAAGAGGAGATGATTCAGGTATTCATGCAATCAAGTATTTTTAATTATTATTTAGTCATAAAAATGTTTGTTAGTTTATTTTATTATTTTGTTGATTCTTTAATTGCTGGTTAAATTATTAGAACAACTAATGGAGGAGATCTATTGGAGCAATGTTAAATGAATATCATACGAGGAAATCATCGAATATCTAGGTATTTGATATGTTATTTCATTTCTAATTGTAATTGATTTGTATGATTGACATGCTGATTTATATTGTGATTTTGGTTCTTCCCACTCACGTATGATTGGCATGATGATTTATATTGTGATTTATAATGTGTTGTTGTTACCTTTATTTTGACAATGTTTTCTTTCTATGTGTTTTCTAAGGCCTTAGTTAGGTGTGGGTGCACCTCCTCAAAACATGTGGATAACTCTTCTCGTACCTCCATTGAAATTTCATGAAATTTTTCTTAAATCTTTCAGGTATTCAATCTTGTTTCTTTAACTTAACTAGTGCAATAGTTCTCTATTCCATTTGGTTAGATAAAAATCTAGTGGTTTCCATTCCTTGTTTTCTCCATTGACTCTAACTTGTTGTAGCCTATTTGACTTGTATCTGCAACACTTCTCTTTATATTTCCCATTATCTTGTTTGTTCCTTGAGATATAGATTATCAATCCATATTTTTCTCATGCAATCATACTTCTCCTTAACTCTTACTTTCTTCTTTGTTTCTGATTCTATAATGATATTGGAAAGTGAGAGTAAATATATCTTCCAGAAGTCAATGACAAGTTTCAATCAGACCTCATCTCCCTCTTCAACTTCTTCCACCATAATAACTAATTATGGTATACTGAATAAGTCCACTCTTCCACTCCCTTATATTGAATACTCCACTGCGGAATCTTTTGTTTGATCTAAAAACCAAACTCAAATCTAGAACTAGTTGCATGCATTGTGACTAGTGGGCTATACACTACACTTGACATGGGTTGTGGCAATGAGCCGATAGTCATCATAGGAGGGGTAGTAATGGAAATTGATAGAGGGACTTCCTTTATTATGAATTCCAAATGGAGTGGAAAGAAATACTCTACTAATATAAGTTCCATATGAAGGTGAAAAAACTTGTTGATTATATCCTCTTCCTCCTCACCTAAGATGGTTACCCATCCAAATTGATATCCCAACGATACCACCATTTAATTTTCCCTTTCCACTAACATAAATTACTTGTGGATGTTCATCTATCCCATTGAGTGTGGAGTCCTAGATTTTCTTTTTATCCATAATGGTGGTGACATCTTATCTTGAATGTCCTCAATTATCAACCCTCCATAGCTTGTGTCCTCAATAGTTGAACACAATATTTGAACACCTAATGGTTCTACCCAATGTGAGAATGCATTAATGGGTATAAAAAAAATCCATATATGGAAGTCCTAGTTCATATAGTATGCACCCACTACATTATGCAGTAAGTCGTTAGTGACATACCTCACCTAGTTCAACTTTATGCCATTTGCATAGTTTTCAACCACATGGGTGTCCTATTTGTACACTCACCCTTTCCTTAGGTCCACAATACCATTGTAGACAACAATTGTACTACCATTCTAACCATAAAATGGTTAATGGAGGTTACATCATATCCCTGGTTCTTGGATTCCATGCCATATGTCAGATATAGGTCCATTTTTTGTTGAAATTACTAAGACAACTGAGAGGGGGGGTGAATCAGTTGTTACTGTGCTTAAACAATTTTGTGCTTATTAAAATATTATTAATCTTCTCCAAGTGATGATCAATATTATGCAAACCATGAACAATAAAAATAGGAAACATCAATCACACATATGATATGCACAGAGACAAATATTCATGAGGAAATCCATAAAGAGAGAAAACCTCTTCTTATTCGAATGATAGGCGATCTTTTTATGTTCTGTACATAAAACATATTTGAGCACCAACTCAATGTGATGCTACCACCTCTGTTTTACAAGTTGCAACTTGCTGAGAGAACCAACTCTCTGGTTTCTATAGCACCCACTAGAAGGAAGCACCAACTCACTGAGTGTTCCAACACCAACTAGATGGAAGCACCAAATTCCTGTCACACAGGAACCAACTTGTATAATAGAGAACAATAGTTCTCCCTTGCACCACCCTACCACCCTGGCTTTTTTCTAGCTGTAACCAGATGGAAGCTACAACACCCTATGTTCAAGCACCCACTTGAAACTCTAAGGACAATAGTCCTCCCTAGCACCACCCTACCTCCCTGAGATATAAATATTTTGCTTTCTGAAATTTATTACAGTGATACAATATTTATCAATGGCTTACTAGTCTCATCACTGTTCTGCTACACTGCTCTTCTCTACCTGCATCAATGTGTTCCTGCTTGCATCTTCTTGTGCTTAAGTTCTCGTACAGTCTGTTGTTTTCATCATTTCTTCTCTATCCAGCTTATGTTCTTCATCTCTTCATTTTCTCCCTTAGTTCATGCTGTAAAAATTTATTGCTTATAGTTCGACTAGCGTTTTACAGAGAAAAAACAACCTCTCTCTATCACGACATTTTTCTTTTATTCCTACTCTAATCATCTGTTACACTCCGCATCTTCAACGCTCAAGTCGAGAATATAAAAAATAAAAATGCTCAGGAATCATGATTCCAATGCTCAGGAACAATGATTCAACCACTCAGGAAAAATGATTCAGTTAGTGTAACTGAATCGTAACTGATCAAGAAATCATGAGATGAAACAACAACCCTTCGATTAGATTCGATTTGATTAGCGCCGTTGGATTATACATGCATATGATTTTTGAATTTTCAATGCATAACCTCCGATGTGGAACCTAGAAATGTTAGCTCCTTCCTCAATATTCCACTGATGTGACCTTGGGTGATGCTCTCATGTGACCACATGATTGCGGGCATGACCAAGGATGGTTTGAGGGAAATCCTCTTTTCGCCCCACAATTCACTACAGAGCTCCACCTATGCCTTTGACGATACTGTGGTTTTGATTACAGCCTGCCTTCAACATTTTAAAGTTCACACACCTTCAATCCCCGCAATGCAATGGGACCTTCAATCTCACGATCTTGAGAGTGCTCCTGAACTGACAGTTCAGATCTATCCTTTCAATTTCTGCAGATTAGATCTAACCTTCCTAAATCAATGGTTGTGATTTACTTCGTGATCCGGGCTCCGAGAATTTCAAATCTCAAACCATGCTTTCCTTCGTATGGAAATATTCTAGAGTCGATGATTTGTAGACATCTGTCCTTCTTAATCAATGGCTCTGCCTCTACTTCAGGAATTTGACCTTTCAACCAGATCAACGATTCTGCGACCCCTTTCTCGATCAACAGTTGAGACTTCCTTCGGGTCTCCAGACTTCTAAAATCTCAAATCTCAAACTAACGCTCTCGATCAGATGACCCAGATTCACTTCATATGATCTAACACTTGAGATATTCTTCGGATGATCTAACAACTGAGATATACTTCGGATGATCCGGTGGTTGAGAATGTATTTTAGCTCTCTGACTCTCCGGGCTTCGGGAATTTCAAAACTCAAACTGAAACTTCTCAAAGTGATTTCTCCAGAGCTCATGATCCATCACCAAGTATCCCTCTAGATCCGATGGTTGATATTTACTCTGGCTCTCTGGGCTTTGGGTATTTGATTTCTCAACTTGAAATTCTTAAAGTGAGTTTTTTCCAAAGCGTAACCTCCTCATAACTTTATAACTGAAACAAATGATGTTTGTTTGATCAAGATCTCAGATCAATGGCTTGATCTGTCTGTGATGCAGCTTTGCCTTGGATTAAATACAATGACTCTCGATCTTTTCTTATCCTATCCTTCCATTTAGTTTGATCCGACGACTGATGAAAATTCAAATGATTGGGATCTCAGATCTTTCAACTTATCCTGTCCTTCCACTGAAAAGTGATCCAATGGTCATGAATACTCTCGAAGCCGATCTGTGATCACGTATTTTTATCTTGATCATGTTTCGGTACTGTGATTTTGTTAGATCAACGACCCATGACATTCCTTGATCAATGACCGTGATCACCTTCGCGAACTCAGACGTCGTGAGTTTTTTCTTCTCCTATCTCTGATTTCTCGATTTGTGAACCAATGCAATGCTGATCTCTCACCACGTGTCCTACCTCAATTGATGGCCGTGATTTCTTCACAGCTTTGGAGTGTTGAATGACTCCTGGGCTTATCCTCTTTGCAACTCCACTGGATCTAACAACCCAAGGCTATTAGTTCCTTATTCTCTCCAGGGATTTATACCATCCTTCAAGAATATTGATGGCTCCTTGCCAAATAACTCGACATCAACCCTTCTAATCTTAACTCCATGAGGTGACTTCGAACCTCTTCCTTCCTCTGAACTCTTCCAATCCTCTATCCCTCCTGAGCTTGATTCCTTCTACAAACTCACAGATTCTAAGGAATCCTGTGCGTGCTCCTTGCCATCATTGCCGCAATTCTTGCCATCAATGACACGCACACTCTTCATGTAAAATATGCCAACAATATCCCCCTTTGGCATTTATGGAAACCCTAAAAGGCTACACTATACTGCTTAGACCTCCAACTGTAACATCCAGACCACACCTTTTTCTCCCCCTTTGACATCAATGTCAAAGAAAACTGAGAGTGAATCTGTTCTCCCCCTGATCAGAGATACAATAAGAACTCTCCCCCTGATTAGATATAATATGAGCAATATCCCCTTGATTAGATAGTATATTTTAACTAGATAACAGGGTCACACCCAACTTATGGCGTAGATACTCAAACTGAGTTGTTGCAAGCGATTTAGTGAGGATATCAACAATATGATCTTTGGATGGAATATAATTCAGTTGAACAATTCCATTTGTAACATGATCTTTGAGAAAATGATACTTTATTGGTATATGCTTAGTCTTGGAATGAAGCACAAGATTCTTGGAGACACTAATGACACTGGTGTTATTGTAGTGAAGTGGACTGGGATTAGTATAAGTTACCTTCAAATCTGCAAGAGTTTGAATCATCCATAATATCTGAGTGCAACAAGTAGCAACAACAATCTACTCGACCTCTGTAGTTGATAAATAAATATATCCCTACTTCTTACTAATCCATGCGATTGATGAATCACCTAAGAAGAATGCACCTCCATTGGTGCTCTTTCTTTCATCCAAAGAATTTTCCTAATCAACATCTGAATATGCAGTTAATTAAAAATTTTGATTTCTAGGATACCAAAGACCATAAGTCATTGTACCCTTCAATATTTTAATATCCTTTTGAAAGCTACTAAATGACTTTGTTTAGGAGGAGACTGATAACGACCTACCATTCCAACAACTTGCATTATATCAGGACGAGATGCTGTGATTTACAAAAGACATCCTATCATTGATTGATATGTTCTTTGATCAACATCAGGTGAAATATCATCTATACTGAGCTTGCAACCAACCACCATATGTGTACTAATAGGAGAGGAATATTCCATCTAAAACTTCTTCACCATCTCTTTCAAATATTTTTCTTTAGAGATAAATAGTCTCGCAGAACTCTGATTGATTTGTAAACCAATAAAATATGACAATTCTCTTATCAAGGACCTATCAAACTAAGTTTGCATAGAATTAGAAAACCACTGAACTGAAGGCTCATTAGTGCATCTAAAAATAATTCCATCTACATAAACCAAAACAACTAATAAATCATCACCTTCAGACTTAATGTACAAATTACCGTCAACAATACCTTTCTTGAACCCTTTGTCCTATAGAAATTTGTCCAGTCTATAATACCAGGCTTGTGGTGCCTATTTCAGTCCATATAATTCCTTTTTCAACTTACATACATAGTCATGATTATCTGTCAGTGAAAATCCTTCAGGTTGTTTCACATATACTTCTTCTTCTAGATCTCCATTAATAAATGCTGACTTAACATCCATTTGATATAATTTAAAGTTCTTATGACATGCATAGACAAGAAATATTTTGATGGATTCCAATCTTGCCATTGGTGCAAAGGTTTCATCAAAATCCTGTCCTTCAACTTATGCATACCCCTTACAGACCGATCTGTTTTTATTCTTAACAATTTTTCCTTGTTCATTCATTTTAGTCTTAAGAACCCATTTGGAGCCAATTACATTTTTATCTGCATGTCTAGGAACAAGCTCCCAAGTATTGTTCTTCTCAATCTGATCCAGTTCCTCATTCATTGATTTTAACCAGTTTACATCTTTACTGGCTTCATTAAAGTTCTTGGATTCCACCATGGATATGAAGGCTATATGTGATTGCTCGGTGTCTTTGATTATCTTTCTCCTGGTTTGTACACCTTTGTCTTTCTCACCAATTATCTGACTTGTAGGATGATTCTTTTGAGTAATTCTGGAGGGAGGATTTGATGATGTCTGTTGCTTTGAGTCTGCCTGAGTATTTGTATATTCATCTCACTCATAGTCTTATCTTTCTGATTCTTGGACCTATTCATCTTCAACTTCAACTATATCCTCTGTTGTTGATTCAACACTGCTTACATCTCGTACCGAGATTTCTTCATCAACTTTTACGTCAATAAAATCAACCAATTTATGAAGCCTCTTATTATAACATCTGTATCCTTTACTATTTGTACAATACCCTAATAAGATACCTTCATCAACCCTGTCATGATATTTTCCAAGATTTTCATCATTATTCTTGATATAACACTTACTCCCAAAGACTTTAAAATGCTTGATTGAAGCAGGTCTTCCAAACCATAGTTCATAAGCAGTCTTGTCACTTTGTGACCTGAGATGAGCTTTGTTAAGAATATGTACAACTACATGAATTTCTTCTACCCAATATGTCTGATCAATATTCCTTTCATTCATAATTGATCTTGCCATCTGCTGGGCTGATCTATTCTGTCTCTCAACTACTCCATTTTGTTGTGGAGTCCTTGGAATAGCATACTCTCTTTTGATCCCATGTTTATCACAAAAATATTTGAAGTCCATTGAACTAAACTCTCCTCCTCTATCAGACCTTACTGCCTTCAATATTTTTCTTGTTTGATTCTCAGTCAGAGACTTAAACACTTTGAATTTTTCAAATGCTTCATATTTTTCTTTAAGAAAGGCAACCCATGTAAGTCTAGAATAATCATCAATAATCAACATGAAATAATTTTATTTTTTTGTACCTTCCTTCCTTGATGGTCTACATAAATCCATATGTACTAACTGAAGAGGTTTCTCTGTTGATGCAAAGTTCTTAGATTTAAACAGTGTCCGAGTGAGCTTTCCTATTTGGCAAGGTTTGCATACAGAATCATATGGCTTTGATATTTTTGGAAGATCTTTTACTGCCCCACTATTTCTAAGTTTGATTAGATGATCAAAATTTAGGTGTCCAAGTCTCCTATGCCATAACCAACTTTCAACATACTTTCTTAAGTGGCATTCTTATTTTTCTTCTTTCAAAACATAGACATTATTTTATGTTCTTATGCCTTTTGCAATCAACTGTCCCGAATTCACATATTGTATTTTACAATATTTAGAAGTGAAACAAATTTACATCCCCTATCACAAACTTGACTGAAACTAAGCAAATTATGTTTCGGACCATCTACAAACAACACATATTGAGGTTTCCCTTTGCCATTAATTAAACTTACCATTCCTTTACCTTTGATTTTTCCTGGTGCATCATTTCCAAAAGTTACATTTCCTGATTTGCTTTCACTTAGAGACAAAAAATTACTTTTGTCTCCAGTCATATGTTTGGAACATCCACTGTCAATATACCAGGNNCTTTTGTCTCCAGTCATATGTTTGGAACATCCACTGTCAATATACCAGGGGTTCTTTTGTCTTTGACCTGACAAAACTAATCCACACTTGTCATTTTATTTCTTCTTCCAAACCTTGACATTTACAACAGAGGGATTCAAATCTGGCTTATAGTTCCTTAAGCGATAGTCTGCAGCTTTATGTCCATAATTATGGTAGGTGTAACATTCTGGTTCACTAAATAAAGGATCATAACGATTTTTATGCTTAACTTGTGTCCTTTTACCATCCATCACATGATTTGCAGTCTATGGTTGTTTTTTTAGTTGGATGTCTCATTCTTTGTTGTGGCATATATTTATTCCTTGAGTGTCTTGATTTCTCATATCTAAATATTAAAGAACAATTTACATCTTTGTGACCAAAGTTAGAACAAAAAAACAAGTATCCATAGAAAAATCCTTTGTACCTGGAAAATGACTTTCTTCTTTGAGCTGGTCGATTTCTTCCATGCTGATGATTTATTTGAGAAGAGGGTGTGTTTGTGTTGTGAGATCGGAAGAGC
>CBVK0100366735.1:0-10818 GCA_900067695.1 Picea abies
TCATATTCCCAATGACCCTAGCATTCCTTGTTCAATTGCAATTGATTATTGAATTCGATATTTGGTGGGTTGTGTCAATGGTTGGATTGCATATACTTATGTTGTCAATGATAGAGTCAACATCTTGATTTTATTTATGTAGAGTATTAGTGAATGGATTGTTAAAATTTTTCATATTCTGTTTATATTATTTCTTCAGGATGAGTTTCTTTAGCAGGGACAACAATTATAGAAGTGCAAATAGAGGTAGAGGAAACAATTGGAAAAGCGGCCATAAAAAGCCATGGTTTTCAATACATTTTGATGTTGATCCGAAAGAACTAAATCATATTTTCCAAGATGGGTTTTTTAATCTAGTTGGCCAAGGAATTTTTCAACCTAGACCAAAGAGGCCTCCTTCCAACCACACCAAAATTTCTCTGGTATCCGTGTCCCCCCTCATATTTCTGTGTAGTTAGAATCGCCTACAAATGATGGTTGGAAAGAGATTGTTCATCAACATGTTGCACATCATAATGGTTGGCCTACAATATCATTTCCATTCCCCCCTCCTTCATTTCCATTCAATACAAATTCCCAAGTTGATTGTGTTGTCTCTCCACTACAGTCCTCTCATGCAAGCAAGAGATTAAAAACTGCCATTTCCGAGCTAGAATTAGATAAAGGAAAAGAAGTGGCTAATCCCTCCAAGTCTTCCAAAGAATCCTCTAAATCAATTTACTCTCATATACACCTCAAATATAGTTGCTCCCATGTCATCGGTCAAATCCACCCACAAGGTTCCAATCAACTGAAGGTTGTTGCACAAGAAAAATCAGAAAATGGATCAAAGGAAGGAAGCAGTGAAAAGAGGCAAAATGCCTCCCATATCAAATATGGGTTTTAATGCTTTTAATGTTATTTTGTTTTGAGGAAAAGTTTTATTGGTATAATGACATAATTTTTTGGACAAAAAACACACATTTAGACATAATGTTTTGAACATGGATATGATTCTATTTTTGGATATAGTCATTTTTTATTTTGATAGTAAAATATTTGACTATTTATATGAGGATGGGAGTTACAAAGTGGATATTTGAGTTAATATTTGGGGTATTATATTTTATATTCTTATGATTATGAAAGAAATGAAAATTGAAGTGACAAGGGGTCCCACCTATTTAGTTATTATTTAAACAGACCCTTATTTATGTATTATTATTTATTTGTCTCAACTAATTAGTTAAGATAATTAAGCTTAACAAAAGAAAGGTAGTTGAACTACCATAACTCATTGGGAAAGAATAAAATCTCAATCAAAAGAAGAGACAAAAGGGGAGAGAACATAAAGAGAACTTCTCATATAAGGATTGCTCTATACTTGTGAGATAGTTATTTTCTTCATTCATTCCGAGTTTACTAGAAAACTAAACTATCTTGATGAGAACATAGTCTTATTGGAGGAAACATGATTCAAAACTGAATCATATATTTTAGAAGCTTGTTTCTAAAGGTGTATGATCTATCTTTGGCAGTCTGTGTGTTCTTGTTTGTTTATGAATTGGATTTCATGATTGATAAAGAATATTTTGTAGAGTCAAGTGACAACATTTTTATGGCAAGTTGATCGAGATATTTAGCTTCAGTTTTCTTTTGTTGTCAGAGTCTTTTTGTATGGTGCCCATGCGAGACTTCTAAATCTGAATTTGGTCCCCACCCTCACAGGGGTTTGTAAACATAATTTTTCTTTGTATCTCATAATGAAGTTAATATAAAAATCATATTTTTGATTTCTGTCTCACATGCGTATCTTAATGATATTTTTGAGATTTTACTTTTATCCTTGTCTCTTATCCATGTACACACTTATGTATATTTCTTGCTTCTTTCTTTTGCATAGTTTCATATAATATATAAAATCAGCCTTGATCCCTCATACATATTATCTGTGGATAAAGTGATTATTTTGAATTTAAGGCTATAAACTTTGGGTAACATTCCAACTATCTTTCCCTAGCCTAGGAAGATCTTAAAATGTTTGAATAAGGTTCTTCATACACTTTCCTCAACAGTTAGGAGAGGGAACATGGTTCTCTCTATAGTTGTTAGTGGCTAGCCTTATAGTATCTATTTTTTTTTTCCACTTTCCTTTCCATACAGAAAGATTTCTCTAGGGATTTAGGTTCGAAGAGATGCACCTCATGTTGAATATTCTCCTTTAAAGTGCCCATAAAGAGATGTAACAAATTCTCCTCATGAATTTTATTTACCATGAGACTAATCTTTCAGAATTATTGAATGTGCTATGTAATTGGACCTTTTTGCCTAAGATTTATCAATTGAAAAAATGTATTGCTATTAATATCCCCATAATGTGATATCAATTCATCTGTAAAAATGGACCAAGAGATAATAGAATTATTTTTTCTTTCACAAAGCCATTGAAACCAAACAAATTGATCATTTTATAAATACAAGGTTGCAATAGGTACATTTTGTAATCTTGGAACTTGATACAGATCAAAGTATTGTTCCATCTGGAATATCCATGTTATAGGATCTTTACCATCAAAATTATTCATATCGATCTTCGAAATGAAGTAGTTCCTTGGTGCTGAATTGAATCCCTATTGATATGGATCTTGTAGTTATGAATGAATATGAAATTCAATCTATGTGTTATCCAATTGTGATAAAATACTCCCCATATGTGATTGAGTCTCAACACCATTTTTCTCCTCATTTTCATAATTTCCCTAGATCTCCATATCCATTTTAGGGATCCTCTATAAGAGCATGTATTCTATGAATTTTTTCATTTAATTCATGAATTTTTTTATTCTTCCTTATTTTCATTCATGTATTTTTTCATTTCATTCATATGTTTTTGTACTTTTTCCTTATTTTCATTCATGGATTTTTGTACTTCTTCCTTATTTTCATCCATTTTATTTTCCACTTGAGCCATATTATTTTCCATATCTTGAATTTTTCTTTGTGTGCTTACCAACGCATCACTTGTTATTGACCCAACACTCCAATCATTAAGTTTTTCCTTCCATTTGGATATCTTGTTATGTATCTCCTCATTTTATTCATGAGTTATATATGTGATTTTTGGAGCAATATGGGATATAAATAATAATAATACTTTATTTTCTCTTTATCACAAGTTATGAATCATCAAAAAAACATCCTCCAATAAAAATTTATGTCGATTGTAAGTTACATACCTTTCAAACCCTATTTTGGAGAATTTATGGATGGATGACCTTTGTCCTCAAATATATATGGAACAAGAATCCTTCCAAGTCTGAAATTTCATCCTATAGTACACTGATATGACTTCTTAAAATTATGAAAATTTCACAGTTTGAACCTTCACTGGTAAAACATTATATAAAAAATACCAAAATGTCTTGTTTAAGACTAATTTCAGGATTAGTAAACAACCCCAACCTAAAAACAATATATATCACAAAGTATGATGATTCAAAATATGAAAAAAATTCCACATGTAATTTGATATGTCTCGTTTATAACGAAAATTAAAATATGACTTGTTTGAGACTAATTTTAGGACTAGTCACAAACCCTAACTTCCAAAATGTCTTGTTTAAGACTAATTTCAGGATTAGTAAACAACCCCAACCTAAAAACAATATATATCACAAAGTATGATGATTCAAAATATGAAAAAAATTCCACATGTAATTTGATATGTCTCGTTTATAACGAAAATTAAAATATGACTTGTTTGAGACTAATTTTAGGACTAGTCACAAACCCTAACTTTCACAGGAAATACTTCCGAAAATATAATGAAAAAGAACCTTAAATTTTTCCTAGATATAACTTTATATGTCTCCTCGATCCCCTCAAAATTTGGAAATCAAAAACTTCCCAAATAATAAGTTGTAGTAAAAATGCCAAGATGACTTGGTTGGGGCATAAAAACCCTAGGATCGATGAAGGTTGGGAGCAAGATATATCATTACTACGACATAATACTTAACTATATGGGTAGAAGAAACACCATTCAAGGACTACATCGTAGAGATAAAAACACACCTTTTATTTGAGCAGGTGATCACCAGATTTGGATGTCCCAGAATTTCAAAAGTGACCAAGGAACCCATTTTCTTAATAGTACCATCAAGGCTATCACTGAGGAGTTTGAAGTCTATCACTAGAAGAGTACACCATATCATCCTCAAGGAAATGAGAGAGTAGAGGATTTCAAGAAGATTTTGAAGAATTCATTGACAAAGATCTGCAATGTTAACATATATGATTTGGATTTTAAAATACCAACAATACTATGGGCATATAGACCACATGAAAGAAGTTTACAGGACATACACCATTCAAATTGGTGTATGGACAAGAAGCAGTGGTTCCATTATAATCTTTGGTACCCAATCTGCACATAGCCACAATTACCAATATGAAAAAAAGAGGCACAATACAAGAAAGGTTAACTCAACTAATGTAAATGGAAGCAGGATTTCACCAAGAGGTACACAAATCAAGGGAAAAATCCTAGCATGACGGGCACATAAATAATAAGAGCTTTAAATAGGGAGTTCTAGTTCTCCTCTATGACAACAAGTTTTTTCAATGCCTTGGTAAGTTCAGAATGCATTGGCTAGGGCCATATGAGGTAATGATTGCCACAGATGGAGGATCTGTGCAGCTAAAGGACTTGGGAAGAACAAAACTGAAAGGAATGGTTAATGGTATTCAAATGAAAATGTATAGGGATAGATGACCTACTATCTCCCAATAGTCACATCAGAGTAAGGAAGCCATGCATATAGTGTACTATAGTAGATATTAGGAGAGAAAAACTTATAAAAAGACAATAAAAAGGAGAAAAGGAACAAAAAGGAAGACAAAAGTAGAAAAAGAAGAAAAATGCAAAAAGAAGAGGAATTTGGGTGATATAGTGTACTATAGTAGATATTAGGAGAGAAAAACTTATAAAAAGACAATAAAAAGGAGAAAAGGAACAAAAAGGAAGACAAAAGTAGAAAAAGAAGAAAAATGCAAAAAGAAGAGGAATTTGGGTGAACAACAGGAATGTGGAGAAAGTCGTGTGCAACAACTAATGCAACAAAATGGAAAGACAATGCACAGGAAAAAAAAATGGAAATTGCGCAAATTCACAGAAAAAGTGAAAAATACAGCCAAACAGTTATGATCGGGTCTATAAAGTGCAGAAATCACGAGGTAGCTCGACACTTAGCTATTTTTTAGAAGAGAGTGAGCTAGAAGTGTGTGACCTAGGAAGAATTGTGTGAAGAAGAACTTGAATACAACATGACATTACCAAAGTTTGGCGCTCTAGGGTAGACATTCAGGGGGATGCCAAGAATGGAGAAACATCTTGGGCTAGAGAAGAAGGGGCTCAAAAAATGAAGAGTGGGGCGCAACCATCACTGGAAAAAAGACTACAATGCAAGTGGAGGAAACACACAAAAAGATGAAATACACGAAGAACGACCCAGTCATCACCCTGACAGAGGATGATGTTGAGTTCATGGAGGAAGAGGTCCAAGACATGGGGGAAGATGTGGTCTACACTACATAAGCACAAAGAGAGGATATCATTTCCAAACTGACAAAATTCTATGATACTCTACAACAACTACAATTTCATACAGTACAACAGGCTACAATGCAGCAGCCTAAAAAGACACAAAAACCCCCTGCATAGAGGGAAAAATAAGATACAATTCAGATAGTGGTGTAGGGAAATGACATATTCACGGTCACACAACAGATGTTCAAAGTTGTTCATGATATTTCACAAAAAACCATGGTGGAAATAGACCACTTTGAGTTGGTCATGGCCCAGATACCCATGAAAGCATTATACGGACTCCAGGCCAGTGTAATGCAGGAGGTACAATCCAGAGCCCACGCAGATGCAACCAGCCTGGAAGTTGGTAGGGGGATCACATAGATGTTACAGGTTACATGTGAACATTTGAAATTGGAGAAGGAGGAGGAAAAAGGATGAATAGACAAGATAGAGCAGGGGATAACATCGATATACAACCACATTCCAGACAACACACAAACATCAGATAGGAGCACATATGAAAAGATAAATATCATTGCAAAAAAATTGAGGGATATAGGTAGGAGATAGAGGAGTTGAAATAAAATATTAATCCTACAACTCCTCTTGAAGTTAATGAGCAAAGAGAACAATATGAATCATTCCAAACAGATGAGATGGAAAGGGAAGTTAAGGAAGTCGCAGAACTATTTGACAAAACTGCTCAAGTATGGACTACTTTGGAGGAGGACAAAAAATTCCATCAACAAGAGGAGAAAATAAATACTACTATGCAAGACTTGAAGTAGCGACAGAAAGACATGAGTATCATAGAATGATTGAAGGGTACAAAAGAGATGAAGACCCTGCAGGAAGACTTAAAAGATGCACAAATCAATAAGCAAGCAAGCATCGCAGATAATTGTGGAGCTAGAGAAAGAGAAGACAAGGATGGCCCATACACATACATAGAGAAAAAAATTGTTACGAGAATAGATAACATCACATATGGTTGAGGCGCTAACAGATAAAGTTGCACAAGTGAAAGAAAAAGGGAAGGAACTAGCAGAAAAGTTTCACAACTTGGAGAAGGCGGTACAAGGAGTGTGCACCACCTGAGTGGCTCGGGATGAGCCACATGTCAGTGTTGGGGGATTGTTGGCGTAGGCCTATTTTGGGAAGAGAAGGTATATTTTTGGAGTGCACACCTTAGGAGGCAGGAATGCAACATGCATAAAAATAAGGAAAAGTAGAATGCAGGAGGAAAAGACATGTAGCGTGCATGGAGACAGGCCTAACCATGTTAGGGTTAGGGTTCTTGACAATATTGTAAAAACTATAAGCCAGTAGAGTAGTATAAATAAAGACTTAGGAGGTATAGGTGGGGTTATTCATGAGTTATTGATTGTTGTGAGGTTTGTTATGGTTATTGTGGTAGATACAAATAAGCTATTTTTTAAGGGTTAGGTCATAGGCTGTGGATCCTGGTGTGAACTAGTTAGCCTCCCAGAGGGTACTTACACTCATTTTGATTGTAATATGAAATATGTAATGCACACAACACAAATTTTGCAGCAGAATGAATAAAAGAGCAGAAGAGCCAGATATTTGTTGATATACACCCAGGAGGGGGTGAAACACAGTAAAAGACTGTGTCCTATGTGTTATGAATGATTTATTTTATTGTCTTCTAATCATCAGTTAAATAATGAATGGTTAAATCTAATTATAACAACATTCATGCATAATTTTAAGGATGAATGAATCCTATAAGTAGATGAATGATTAATGATGATGATGCATAAGGAAAAAAATCAAAACACAATCCTGACTCCTTCCTAGACTACAAACACCTAAGTATTTCAATCCCCCATAAAGCTATCTAGGGTGAGACTGTGTTGTGCATTATGTTTGCAGCATTTCCTTCTGGTTTACTAGGAGGGCCTATAGTTTTGAGGGTTTTTTTGGAAACCTATTTGAGATTAGAGCCCAGGTCAGCCTAAGTAACCAACATACTTCCAACTGAAGATTGGAAGTAAGGAGGAAAATCGGATTTCTAAGAAAGTGTGAGCAAAGTTGAACAATCTAGAGAGGAGAAGATTTCTCAGAAGGTTCCAGTGGAGACAAGACCAGAAGGATAGAAGGAGGTCAAGCTCAAGAGATGAGATTTTGTTTGTATTAGGTATAAAATGAAGAGATTTTCTACAGAATCTTGATGCAACTCATAGTGAACAAGGAGATGTTCAAAAAGATAGAGGTGAAGATGACTATTAATGGTCAGTAAAAAGGTTCAGAGAGAAGCCACAATAGAGGAAAGGAAGGTTCCAAATAAAATGGCATGAGGAGAAGAATGATTCAAGATAAAATTGATAGAGGGTTGATTGAGTTAAGAGTACAACTCAGTTACATAAGATAGTTTCTAGAGAGAAATATTGAGGAAAACCAGAGATGAGGATGGATTTTAAAGAAGAGAGTTAAGTGTCCAATGATGAAATTATTTTTAAGGAAGATGAAGAAAATATTGAGGAGCTTGAAGCATAGGTTGGGTGCTTTGTTGGGGAAGGATAAACTCAAAGGAGTTGATTTCAAACAGAGGTCACTAGCAGAGGAATAAGTTCACTTATGTTAATCAAAACAAGGATTATTCCTTGATAAAGGGGATGAGGAAGAAGAGAGACCTATTGAGAGTCTCATGAACTACTTGAGAATTTCAGATCAACATGAGGATGTGCTTAAGGAGGAACCAAATGAGGCTAGAGATCCTTATGTTTTTAAATTAGAAAATTTGTGTGTGATTGTTGGTTTTGCAGATTATGATAATGGACAATCATCTGGAGTTATCATGAAGATGGACGATGAAGGAAAACACTCAGATACAATACTCACTGATTTTGAAGGATAACTCAGAATGTTGGAATAGTGGTTGATCAATCCAAGGATTGATAAAGAGGAATACATCATAGTTGCAAGCACAAAATGTTCAAAAGTGCTTAGTTGCAACATTGAAGAGGAGGTTTTTTCCTTTCAAACTAATTGTTTGTTTGAACATGGAAAGAATGCCAAAGATATATTTTAGGTTTCCACAAGGAATTTGGAGAGGCAACTGAATGTATCAAGCATTTCTGGATGGAGATATGGAGAAGCCGAAATGCAACAACCATTGAACAACAACAACAATAAATTACAAAAAGTGTTCAACAATATCATGTACCATCCAGAAGACATACTGGACATAGAGATTGAGGATATGAGTGTGTTGATGATGAAGGTGTATCAAAGAAGAAATACTAAGGAAAATAAGGAAATCAACAACAACAAGACAAATAAGCAGTTGTAGAAAAACACAAGGAAACAACGAGACAACAAGGAAAGTGGAGAACATCATAACATATGGGACCAAGGAGGACCTCAGCTAATGGAACTCATGATAAGAAGATCGTGAACAATTTTTTTCCTTGGGATTCTGATGCAGGAGCATCCTACCTCCAAATTTAAGCACATTTGACTAGGCCTAGTGGTCTTGATTTTAATTGTTTAAATTGTTGAAAATTCCTATGTTTTAAGGAATTCTAGAAAGTTTATGTTAGGGATTGGAATGAATTATAATTAGGTATGTCTTGTTAAATCATATCTTGAGATATTGTTAAGGATTAGATAGATCCTAGGGGTAAGTTAGCAATCTCAGGAGTATTTTGTGGACCTAAAATATCCTAAGGATTGATTTAGTGGAAGATTGTTAGGGTATGAACTAATTTTAGTTTTAGATCATTTTTGTATAAATGTTGTGAGCCTAAAAGGCATGAGGGCATGGCGAATTGAATGAAGAATCATGCCTAGATTATGGGAGTGTAAAAGTCCATCAAAGGAGACAAAGGCTTCTTGTAAATTATATGTATAGTATGCAATAGAATCACTCAGTTTCGAGAGTTATATGGAGTTGTCTGGATGAGGATCTCTTTGTTAATTGTATGTGTACAATAAACCTCTGTACATTCAATGTTGTAGGCATTAATGTATATCGGGTGAAGAAATTCCTCCTTAATGTGTGTGTGTGTAGGTTTTAGATCGTGATTAAAAATTGTATCAGAGGAAGATAGGTGATTGTGTGATCATCGATCATCACAGAGATCGATGATTCTCAGGGTGATAAAGGTTGGATCGAATGGAAGTTGAATCAAGGAAAGATTGAGAAGGAACATGGTTGAATTCAATTATGTCCATAGGAAATAATAGGGTTGAAATCCTTTACAAGTGTCAAGAAATAGGCACAATCACATTAAATAAAAGAGTTGATTGTGATCATCTATTATCACACCAAAAGTTCCATTCATGTGTTGAGAATGAACGATTGATATTGTTCGACAGTTGGTTTGAATAGTTGGTTGTCATTGATGTCAACCCTTGGAGAGGTACACAAATGTCATATATTTGATTGAAATTTGTATGATTGAGATTGATGGTGAGTTAGTTGGGTACATTTGATGTAGTCTACATGTAGTCATGGAGGTATGGTTATGTGATCTGCAATTGATTAAGGAATAATAACATGAAAGAAAGTTTAAATGTAGGTAATACTATCATGGATGGATAGTACATATAGTTTCATTTCCATTGATATGTGTAACACCATGTGGTTCCTCACGGTTAGGGATATATGGCCTTGTGAAGTTGGAATCTCTGAAGAGTGGTCAAGAAGCCCCTAGTTGGTTACAAGTCTTGTTCAAAGGGTAAAGTGGTTGTAAAATGAAACCCATAAAATAATGAAATAGGTTAACTAGCACAAGCATAAATACACCTCAAGATTCTCTTATTTGTACACACACACTTACATTGAATATCTATCTTATGAGTGTTATGGTCTATATTTTGGTAAATCTATTAGTGAATATGTGGTTGAAGTGGAGACATTTTTTTGAGGCGGCAAAGAAATGAAGGGCTGAAAGTTTCAGAGTTGCAGAAAAATGCAAACCCTATTTTTATGAGGTTGTATGGAGGCTACAAGAGGACATATCACATACATATGCAGGTTGCAAGAGGATAGGTTGCGTACATACATAGGATACTAGATGATAGGTTGTGTATCTGATGAAAATTTTGAAAATGAAGGTACGATTGAGTTATGGTAGGGTTTGATGGTACATAACAGTCTGAGATGGTATGCTTTGGGTCTTCATGAGTAAAGGTATGTCTTTTATGTATTTGTTTGGGGCTTGTATATTGGATGGTATGGCACATGCTTAAGGTATGTCTTGGAGGCCCTTGATGGTACA
>CBVK0100366761.1:0-14915 GCA_900067695.1 Picea abies
ATCTCCGTTTTAGGCGTATGATAGCTCGTTGGAAAGGTATCATCAAGGAGATTCATTTTGGGGGCTTAATCTTGCCTTCGGCTATCATTGAGAACCTCGATCTCGAAAAACCTTCATTTAGGCCCTCAGAATGGCCCCGGAAGTTAAAACCTACTAAAAATAGTAAATTGCTAAAATTGCTAGAAAACTGTTTTGAGCCAATCGGAAAAGGTGGGTGGCCACCGATATCCACCTAGATCACACGATCCACCACCTTTGGTGATCTCCTTAATCGCTCACGATGAGACAGTGGAGCATACACTCATGGATTGTGGAGACATGTACATTTCAGGTGAGGACACATCCATTTGGGATCCATGGTTAGTTGACATCCATGATGAAGACACGTCTACACATGATCTAGGGTTAATTGATAATCATGGATTGATCGACACAGTGGTACATCCAGGATACAGGATGGTACCGAAGGACATAGGAGTATGCAGTGGTATACAAGGGCATACAGTGATGTGCAGTAGTCTGCAGTGGCATGCAAGGGTGTACAATCGTGCGCATGGGGATGCATTGGAGTGCAGGGCAGAGGCATACTTGATGGAGAATGGAGCTTTCAGTGGAGAGCATTCTTCTCTGTTTCCGCAGTACGTGGATTTTGGAGATCATATCATCAACAACCGTAGTACCTATGAGGATGGAGAGAGTAGGGTTGACCATCAGGGTGAGGATAAACCTTTGGATGCATATGATGGCATGAGATTAGCGTAGAGTCTGAGTGACTACTCAGATAATCAACCAATGTGCAAGGATGAGTTCTTGGTCATACCCTTGGAATTGACCAATGTATGTGACACTTTCCAGTCGAGCATACAATCGTGGAGTTTTTGAATATCGTTCCTTGATGCTCTCATCAAGTACAACATGACATGGGAGGATTATGTGAGGTAGTTGGATGAGCCCTAGGCCATTATAGATATGACAAAGATTCTCCATTTGGGGCATGGGGCCAATGCACAACTTTGACATTGGCAGATTGAGGGACGACATGATCTACTATAGAGATGGAACATATTTAGTCTTTGATTCTACATTTAGGGAGGTGGTCATGAGGGTGACATATGATACATGTTGGGTAGGGCATTATGAGAATTTGTATGAGTTTGAGGCACCGCAGGAGATGGGGCTATGTTTCTAAACTCCAGGCTTTGCCTGCATACATTGTCAAGAGTGAGGATGGTAGATTTCTCAGTGCGGGTTGGAAACAACAGGGAAAATTAGTAGGCACAGGGTTGATTCCTAGTATATGGTTTTCATCAATTAGTGGCATACAGGGTTCAATATATTGGCTCAGTTGGAATCCGACAGTTATCAGTATGGCACAACAAAATTCATTGGGAATTGGAAGTGGTGGACTTCCAAATTGGCTATGGGATTTGGGGATTCATTTGGTCGGTAGTTTGCTTCACTTCTTGATGGATAGGGTTGCACGATCGAGCGGTCTACTTCATTCTTGGATTATCATGAGAGGGCTTGCTAGGATTTGTTCTATATGGAGAGACAAGTTCTCTCTTTTGGTACCCAGGCTCTGGTATGGCGGTGGATTTTCAGACTTTGGTTCCGCAGGAACAACTTTATAAATTCTGCTCCTTGATAGAAAGCCCAGTATTTACATGTATTTTAGCACGGGGTTTTAGGAGTGGGGAATCCAGTATGTGTACATTGGGCAGACATTCATGGCTAGAGTGGTGCAACGTCAGCATGATGATCCCTTTCTGAGATTAGCGTGGGACCCTGGGATTACAAGGCTGGACATTGCATTGAATGATAGAGATGAGTGGATCCTTGCAAGGGGAAATCATTCAAATTTTCCATTGAGCTTCAATTTTTAGGAGACTGTTTAACTTTTTAGTGATTTGTGGAGGTCTTGTAGCTCCTCACTTTGGCGGCCTGATGTTCAGCCGAAGGAGGCCATGTTTGGCTTGGAGTGGTGATGGAAGTCAAGATCATTTTATATGGAGGCCAAGTGTTACTTTTAGGATTTCTCTCAGGAGATGTGTGAGAGTGGCTCCCTAGTAGAACGACTCGCTAATGGGTTGACCGAGTTTTTGCAGTACCATTTTTCTCTACCTATCAATAACATTCAGACAGAGACCTTTTATGCCAGTACCTCGCCGAACAGTGAGTTGAGAGGAGGATGTTTCACATCTTACAGGTGGGTTTGGGACCCAGGTATCATGTTCAGTTTTAGTTTTATTCAGTTGGCGGAGTATCGGGTTTTAATGGAATTGCTTGAAGACAAGCAATCCTTGGGAAGGGAGGATTGTCATGTCCCCATTTTTGGATTCCCTTATTATGCGATTAGAGTCACTTCAGGAGGTTTGAGTCAACAAATTTTAACCTGAAAGTGACATTAAGGAGGAAAAATAAGAAATAAGGGTGAATAAGTGGCTAAAAGTGACATTAAGGAGGAAAAATAAGAAATAAGGGTGAATAAGTGGCTAAACGAGTAATTATGCCAAAAAACATAGGAAAAGTCACTTAAGCCAAAGTGACCGAAGAAATAGAAGAAAAAGGGGCTTTTGAGTAACTTAATTAATTAATCATTCACAACTTAGGAATAAGTCACCAATCTTAAGTTATGTCAACGACAAATTAGATCGGGGAAGACATAAGAAGAGGAATTCGACCTAATTCCTCATAAGGTTATGATTTTGAGTTGAGAACAAGTTACAGAGGAGGAAGTCGACCTCTTGGATGTTTTGTGGATTTCTGGAGGAAACCAACACCCAGATCGGTTTCGATGTTGAAAGACACACCCTAGCCTATTAGAGATACCATCCAAGTATTTCACCGTGCCAGATCAAGAGTATTCAAACACAGTTCAGTCAGTGCGCATTATAGCTAGTGAGGGCACAGGGGTGGAGAGACAGTTTTGAGTAGCTGGTCGAGCTCAGGTCAGATCCAGCCAGATCCTTCCGACCTAGTTGAGAGGGACACATGGCACTTCATTTGAGCTATCACTTGTTCGATTCCAATGGAGGAATCCATTAGGGCGCACCAGTTTGTCGTTTAGGGCATAGTTTCTAGAGAAGCACATTCAGGGATCCAGAGAGTTCACCGGTCCAGAAACGGAGAAACCCTTCTGACCTAGTACAGATCATAGTAGGGCACTCAGTTGAGCCATACATCGCCGGATTCTGACGGTAGAATCACTGGGGCGCATCAGTTGTCTAGGAGAGGGGCACAAACCCTCAGGGGGTCCCATCCGGGTCCAGTTTGATCCGTAGCGGACCGATCTTCAGTCCAACAGATATCAGGAGGAGCCTAGAGGCCAAGGCGCACAATTTGGGACAGTTTTCAGGCCGATCGGTTAAGTATAGCCACCAGGGTGAGTATATCCTTCATTTGCAGTAGTTGTTGTGAGTTTCTGAAGCTGCATGTTGTCGATCTATCTGTGCATGTGCAAATCTATCCACATCTTCTGGTCATGGGTATTTTATATTAGTTGCATTATATTCCAGTGATGATCCATGAGATCTAGTTGATGATTACTTCTCTGCTTTCAACATATCAGTTGTATTTCTTGCTTCTTCCATATAATACATGCTATTGAGATTGCGTTGGTTCCTTATTTCGCATGCATCATATATATTCCTCAAACCCTTATTTATATGACACACACATGAAAAAATCACCAAGCATGTTAAACAAGTAACTAAAACGCATCCAAAAACCCATGCTATTGAGATTGTGTTGGTTCCTTATTTCGCATGCATCATATATATTTCTCAAACCCTTATTTATATGACACACACATGAAAAAATCACCAAGCATGTTAAACAAGTAACTAAAACGCATCCAAAAACCCCCAGAGTATCAGATCCGAGAGCCTAAACACTAGTTTAGTGGTTCATGTCCAGATCCACCGAATTTGGATTATTTCAATAATAGCATCATGGATGGCATCTCGCCTAAGGCTACAATGAGGATGTTTATCCTTGTGTTTAATGTATTGATATGCATATGTTCGAGAGGTTCATTCTTAAATAAAAATACAACAATGGACATTCATCCTAAGACAACATATCATGAAAAAAACATGGTGACCATCCATGGCATTCATTCCATGTATGAAAAGATTACATAAACTATTGTGAAGTAAATTCAACGGGATACTTTGAGGCATTTCGATATCATTCTATCCCTGCATTGACATAAAGTCATTTAGTACATCTTGTCTTATATACTTATAACAAGTCTCCCTAGTTGTAGTGCCTCGGTCACAGTTGTCGCCATTGTGGTTGCACTAGTAACAAGTCATGGTTGCAGTGATGAACATTAAGCTCAATTTTGGGCTAACAAAAGCATACCATAGAGTTTAGCCAAGACACTATGTGCCGAAACCTAGAGATGGATTGTGAGACTAGTATCGTGGTGAGGCTAAGAGAAAACTAAGATTGTTCGCTAGATGATTGTATAGAGTCTTGTACATAAGTAGAAGGGTTTTGACTGCTCCCTTTCTCTCTCTATATATGAGTTTCAAGATTCAGTTAGAGGGCATTACTGAGAATTGGCAATTACAGTTGAACTTGTTGGTGCCACATGTTAAGTCTGATGCAGGTTTGTGTGAAGTCATCGTTTGTTGGCACAGCACTGAGGTATGTAGGCCCAGTATGGGTTGCTGGCTTGAGGTCTATGTAGAGGTTTCCCTGCATAAGGTCCGTACAAGGTCTACACTGAGGTTTCCCTGCACAAGACTGGGGCAAAGTCTGCATCAAGATTTCCTTGCACAGGTCTAGCACGGAATTTGGCTTGGCATCAATGCATAAACTCAAAGAACTTTTGAGGTCTACCTATCTACGCCAAAGTTCCAAGTAACACTTGTGCTTGGATCATTGAACCATCAAATAATCCATCTCAAGTCGGGAGATTTTTATCTCACATAAGAAGTTTAAACAAAGACGTGTACCCTAATGGAATCCATGAATATTAAGGGGGTACTGTTTGTCCAGTCTAATGAATTCATGGTAGGATTTGATAATAGTCGGCCTAGTCTTGACTGTAGCCTCCCAATAGCACAGGGAACAAAATATGAATTATGTGATGTAGTTGGCAATTTAAACAAACTATGGTCAGACTATTTACCCATTTGGATATCTCAAAAGTCCTTAGTATTAAGAACATTAGAAAATCTACCTTTATTGACATGAATTCTTTAGTTAAGGTTGGGAACAACTGTTAACACCCAAGACAAAGTTCTCTTGCAGAATGATGATATTCTCCCAATTTCCTTGTTTAGTTTTTAACAAATGCTTCAAGATCAATAAATTGCTAGCAAAATAAGGGTTTGGCAAATGCTAAACTAAGTCCAAGATATCCACTGAATTTAATCAATACTAAATTAGGACCAGGCTTCCTTGAAATTTAGATAGCACGAGGTATTCCTATCCTGTAAAACACTTCTGAAATACACTATTGATGGCAATGAAGTTCGTTGAAATTATGACCCATGCATAATATAAGATAGAAATAAATGTCAACATTGATTGTGGACTCTCATTCTGAAGTTTGAAAAGTTGGAGAAGATGGCAAATTGGCCTTTATATTTAACAATATTCATGATCACTTTGAAGTTGGGCACCTATCAACTCTAGAGTTATGTTTGAGCCCCGAAACTTGCCAGCTCAAGATCAAAATCAGAAACTTTGAAGGGGCAACTTTTAAGAGTGTAAATCTAGTCCCAACAATTTGGAGTGAGTCCCTATATAGAATTGATTTGATTTCTGACTACACACTGAAGAAAATCTAGAATGCTTCACTTTATCAGCATATTCGTTGAAATGTGCAAAAATATTTCATTGTGGTAGAAGTTACATTGGTAGACATATTCTAAGCCTTTCAGGTTCTCAAGAAAAAAATTTAGAACTCGAAGTTCAGCTGAAACACTAAAGTATGTAATTATGCTGTCTATGCTTAAGCCTTCTTTTAGAAGAAATCTTCTCTCATTGAAGATGGATCCCCCCTGTGAACTTCGAGCCACTAAAGTAAAGTGATTATGCTGTCTATGCGTATGCCTTCTTTTAGAAGAAAGCTTCTCTCATTGCAGATGGATTCCCCCTGCGAACTTCGAGCCACTAAAGTAGGTAATTATCCTGTCTATGCTTATTCCTTCTTTTAGAAGAAACTAAAGTAGGTAATTATCCTGTCTATGCTTATTCCTTCTTTTAGAAGAAAGCTTCTCTCATTGCATATGGATTCCCCCTGTAACTTCCGCTAAAGTAAGCCTTTCTTCCACTTAAGGAATCCTTTAATCAAAGAAGCAACTTCCTTCCATATGTCAAAAATGCAAGGTTTTCCAACTTTCTGGATGTTCTCATAATACAAACTTTAGTACATCCAAAGTCAGCAATGAATACATAGCACAAGATGAAATGTCTTAGCATGGCAATTCACTAAATTACCATCCTAGACATGTATTTGAACCAATCGACAGAAACCACATTTTGAACTTTCATAGGAGACATGGGAGTGAATTTGCTAGATGAGATCCCAACACATGGCAATGCCATTTTTTTGGCAATCGAAATGCCAAGTGAATAAGATTATGCCTACAAAAGGAATGCAACCTCTTCATCTGACAGTGGGCAATAGGTGCCGGTTGGAAATAGAGAGAGAAGCATTGGAACCTGCATTATCATCAGCGCTTGAAAGAACAGACAGCATTGGATGTCCTGCCAGTGATCCTGAAATCCCCTCCTCTGCAGTTTCATTTCCTCTCTCAATTTCAATGGCCTCTTGAATTGCCTGAAGTACACCATGCATTCTTGGCCGCAACAATACAGATGGATCAACGCTAAGAATTGCGACATCTGCAATCTTCCATATAGACTCTATTTTGAAATTACTTCCAAGGGATGGATCAATAATAGCATGGATGTCCCCTTTTCGGATCAAGGATCTTGCCTACAAAATTATGTATACTAGAATAAATTAAAAGATGCAAATGTCATTTGCTGGACACAAAACACTTAATTATGATGCCATGAAAAAAGAATGCAACAAAGAAACTCAACTAATTATATGATGCACCCTCCCATTGTTTTATTTAATTTCATAGAATTAAGAGGGTAAGAGATACAAACCCAAAGTACTATACTCCAATCAGCACCATAATCTTGAGCAGAAACAGGTTTTCGTCCTGAAAGCAGTTCTAGTAGCACCACTCCAAAACTATAAACGTCACTCTTTTCCGTCAGCTGCTGAGTTGAAAAATACCTGCTAGAACAATATCTTTTTTTAAGGAGTCAATCTAAACATAGGCAAAACTAGATATAGCATAATAAGAACCTGCCATATCTTTCACACATCCCATTCTTAAGAACAATGAGAAAATAGTAGTCGACTTACTCAGGATCAAGATAGCCCACAGTTCCATGGACAACACTCGAGACATGAGTCATTTCTTCATCAAATGACTTGGACAATCCAAAGTCTGACAGCTTTGCCCTCATATGGATATCAAGAAGAATATTGCTGCTCTTTATATCTCTATGAATTATCGTTGGATAGCAGCCACTGTGGAGATAATCAATTCCTATAGCATAAGGAGTACTTGTTGATTTCAGCTTTTTGCATAGTTTACTAGATGGTTTCCATATTTTCTAAAGAAGAATTCATATATACTGAACAAATAGAGTATACATCTGAAAACATAAAAACGAATAGAAATTTAGCATTGGGCATAACCTTTTGCTGTATCCTCTGCAATTAGCAGCCGAGACATCCAGTCTAGGGGCTTTCTTTCACTACTTGAGCCTGGAAATAAATTTGCCAACAGTTATGCAATAAAACAAATGGACATAATATTCTAATGTTAAATGAGTTTTGATGGTTGCATCAATGCAAAAATGACACTAGGACACTTATGTTAACATACGCGTTCCTTTTAAAAATATTTAGAGGATTTACAATCAATGTCTTGACAAGGTATGTTAAAAACAATTACCATACAGATGATCTCTCAATGTTCCATGGTGCATATATTCATATACTAAAATTCTTTGGCCTCTTTCCTCACAGCATCCAATGAAGGGAACCAAATTCCTATGATGTATCCTTGAGAGCAATGCAACCTGAAAGTAAAGAAGATGAACATATCATGTAAACATGATGATGAAAATTAAAAAATAATGATATGATTCAGACAGTGCCCGTTACAATGCTAAGAAAACTAAGTGCATTCCTCTTACAGATAAGCAGTAAAGGGGCAGTGGGCCATCATGCACCCAAATTAGGCCTATGGCACATAACGGTTTTTACTGAATAAATAAAACGTACAGATTGGGTAGATGTATTAGTTCCTGATATTAATTACATTTATCATCTAAGTTTATTGGAATGATGATATAAATTCCAAATGCACTTGCAAAATATGTTTGAGTTAGAATGTAGTATCTTCTTCACGAAGCCCCTGTTTTTCCTTTTTTGGTTAAAAAATGTAGTATCTTCTTCACGAAGCCCCTGTTTTTCCTTTTTTGGTTAAAAATAATTTTCTATTCATAGACTCTCCATGAGGAAGAATTCAAGTACAGAAAAATCATGGCTTTTTACAACAGTTCTGCAACCATTAACTTCGAATAGTAAACGCTGAGACATAATACTAGCAGAAAATACAAAATTGGCAAACAACTTGCCTTCACTGCCAAACAGTTCTGCAACCATTAACTTCTAATAGTCAAAACTGAGACATTATACTAGCAGAAAATACAAAATTGGCAAACCAAAGAAGTGGAGCATTCACGTGAGGGAGAGAAAGAGCCACTAGGAGAAGAGACTGCACCATGCAAAGGGTTTGAGAGAGGCAGTGGCTATGGCGATCTGGTAAAGGAAGCAAATAGAGGCCATATGGATGGATGCCATACAGCCATTGCCGTTTCTGTTGTAGGAGGTGCAGAGGTGAATTCAATCCAGCATAGTCTGCGAGACCCCTCTCCCAAATCACCACAGGCAGATGTTATCAAGTTTGAAAGACGTCGATCTCTAGTTAACCCTCTTTATGAGTGGAAGGTGTACTCTAGGCACAACAACTCTCTAGACCACAGTCCCATCTAGGATTTCATCCCACTTGATGACACTAAGGCCAAGAAAAATCTAGTGCGATCTCTCAATGGGAGCTTGGTACTTCATGCCAGGCCCTTCTTGATGGCTATGGAAGAGTAGCAAGAAGCGCCTATAGACTTTGTCTCTCTTTACCAGTAGATCCTGCAATTTGGCTCTAGCGTGGTTGAGGAGGAGATCATTCCAATGTTCGTGGAAAGCCCTATGAAACCCCATGAGGGTGTGGACTACAAAATTGATTGTGGCCCTTCTAAGGTGATGAGGAAGGAACCCCACACTATTTCTAGATTATTTGCTCCCAATGAGGTGACCCCCAATCTCTTGACCAAGGTATTGGAGCACCAATTAGTGTGCAATGGGCCCTACCTTCAGCCAAGGCAATGGAGGTTCATGCAAGTCCTATTTTGGACATTGGTCTTTCTGTTGGGGTTGTCGATAAGCTACCCATCCCAAACCCTAGTGCCACCCAAGTGAATCAACCCAGTCCATAGGAGGATTTTAATTTTTTCATGCACTGCAGTAAGGAATATGAGCAGGGTCGCTAGAATCTCGATTCTCGAGTATAGGGGGGTCATTCTTTTCTTTTTTGTGGATGAAGACACCTTCAACAAATGGGTTCTTTTGAACTAGAAAACCAAAGTGATCTCTTTGCACTCGTATTGGGCCCTGGGGTCCAAGTATCTTTGTCTACTATTCAACTTAGATGTTGTTTCGCGAAATGTTCTCTAGTATGGCACATGGAACATTGTCGATTCATTGGTCTATGTGCAGTATTTACCCTCTGTGGATTTAGTTGCTTGAACTCCATGCAAACCTTCGACCTTTTGTGGATATGTCCACACAAAGATTGAGTAAATTCTTGATGCTAAATGGCCACTGTAACTCTTTCTGAGCTAACCTAAGGGTCTGTGTCAAGATGGAATTGAAGCTCAGCTTCTTACATTTATTTGATTTTTTACCACCGATGAGGTTCGCCAACAAAAATTCCACTACCTGAATCTTCCAAATATCTACCTCACCTGCAAAGCCCAAGACCATCTTATCCATGACTACCCTCATCGCAAACCTAGACCTGAGCAAACTAAGGAGTCTTCAATGTTCAAGCTTGATCCACATTCTAACCTAATCCTATCATCCATTCCTAATCTATCTCCTCAACAATAGCTCCCTCTCCCCAAATACCCTTAGTGTTCATCCAACGTGATCAATAGTTATTCCAAGACTTCATCCCATTCTTTAGTAGTAGCCCAACCCCAACCTCCTACAGGCTATAGATATTGAAGGAGGTTGGACAATGTAGATGAGTAAGAGGAAGGAGCCCAAGTCTCCTTCTTGGGAAAAATAGTAGCTTAGGGATCCTAGGCCAGAGTTGCATCCCAAATCCTACAAAGATGCATCTATGCACTCCCTTAAGTGACATCCATTGCAATTGGGATATTTTGTGTCTAACAATAATTTCAGTGGCCTAAGTATGGGGTTAATCCTTGAATAAATCTCTCTCTCTCATGTCTTGGAATGTCATAAGCCAAACTTGATGTGGTTTTCTGTAACATCCCGCTCTTGTGCACTGAGCGAACTTATTCCTTGAGGACACTTGCTCGCAAGTGATTCGGATTGTTATACTATTAAACATTTGATTTTGATTATGAGGCGTTATGGGTTGATGACATGTTGTTTTACTGCATTGACATAGACAGGTGCTATTAACTCAGTTTTACTGAGTGTGCAGGATTTTGGACCTCGAGGATGCAGAGGCATCGATGCAACCCCTTGGACTCCGGATAGAGTCGGGGAGTGTACCATTGGGGTTTGATTGTTTTATATGTGATATTGGTGCATCTGATTAGATGATATGATATGGATATATTCTGACATGATTCATTGATGATGCAGGCTAACGATATCTTGCCAACCAGACTCACATGTGGAGTAAAGGGGTCACGCACAATTTCATACAGTGGTTATTCATCATTTCCAGCGAGATTAACTTGTTGATATGAACCTTTTAGCATAGAGATAGAAGGAAATTAGAGTGAAATTTCATACTTTTGAGTTTGTACTTTCATTATCAAAAGTTCGCTCTTTGATTGTGTTCATTTTGTGGGTGTTTTTAGCTCACTGATCTGCAACTTTTATTGCAGAAAGAGAAAGATATTATCACCTATTAGTGAATTTACTTAGTGCTTTATCATTTAGGATCATTATTTAGGCATATTTGCTGGCTGACCTAACATTTTATTTGCAGATTTCAGTCTAAATTAGTTCCTAACAGCAGCTTTAGTTCGCTGGTTTGAGGTCATATTAACTCCCCAAGAACCGTATTTGATACCTTAGATCACTTAGAAAAACCCCCATGGTTGGAAAAGCACCAACCCAGACCGAGAGGATATGAGCAAGGTGACATTGACGCATATCCTAGAATTTTCCGGACTCCCTTATTGTGTTTGCAGAAAAGGAATTTCCAAATGATAATACTATGCAAGTCATATGAAATACTGAACTGACTTTGAAATCATTTCATAACAGTTGAATTACCTTGAGAAAACCTAGCGTGCTCATATGCTTCCATGCACAGGCTGCTCATAATAATAAATGCATGCCAAAACTGAAGATAGAATCATTTCCTATGCAACTTTGTAAGCAAATCAAGTGCTTCAATAGATTCCATAACAAAACCGAAACTTACATCTCAAACAAATTTTTCAATCACATTTCTTTCTTCAAATGTTTGATAGACAGGATGCCATATCATGCTACTGCTAATTCCGCCAAGGAGTCAAGATAGGTATCGCTCAAGGTAAGCTTAGAGAAGAAACTGCACTGAAGCATTTGGGATAACCGTGATGTGTTGAACAAACAAAATCAACACCCAGGTCATGCATATGACCATGCAAGGCTCACAATATAAAGTTTAAAAGGATAGAGAGAGTGATAATATGACAGCAAGATCGAATGGTAAATTTAGCTGAAACTCAACTTCAGACTCGTGTTTATGTATTGACTTTTACACATTCAATAATATAACAAATCTCTCTCTGCTCTCTTTCCATATTGCTTCTGTTTTGTATGTGCATTTTCTGATACGCATACAATAATGCCATGTCATATACAAGAACCAATGACTAGTCTTAATATTCTCCACTTGAAAATGAAAATTATGGTACAAAAAATCATCTAATATATTTTCCTCTGGTGGTTTCATCTTTAAATTGTGATAACATTCCAATCAAAATTTACAGAGATCTTACAAGTCGTTAGTGTGAAAGTGGTGTCATCCAATAGAAGAGAAATTACAACCACCACTTACATTTATTACTCTCTAACTGTTCAGTGAACATCATTTCAATAAAAAAAACTACACATAAATGGTTTCCATATGAATGCTAAGTTGCTAACTTCATCTATTGAGTTCTTTTTTTTTATTCATGCATATAAGAAGCACATAGACTCATAAAATACTTGAACAACACACTAACAGGCCTAGAAATCACAAATGGACCTCAAATAATAGCTACTTACTTCATTGAGAAATTGTTTGTCCCCATGACTGGATGCTTCTGCCTGAATTTTGACAGCAATTTCCTTGCCATCTTTTGTTTTACCATAATATACAGACCCAAAGCTGCCTTGTCCAATTTTCCTTGAAAAATTCTCAGTTGCTAGTTCTAATTGTGCAAGCATAAAACGAGATGCTATTTCTGCCCCTGCATCTCTACGCACAGATCCCACATCTGAATAGGCAGAAGATGGGCCACACCCCACCAATGGATTATCTATAGTTCACATAAGAAGATAGAACATAGAAGTAACTCAAGTAGACTATTAATTTGATGTGATTATAATTTCTTTTTAAGAAAAAAGAAAAGTGGAGAGAAGGGGAAGCAATTGGAACGCACGTTTTTTATCACTTTCGGAAGATGATTTCTTTTGATAATTGACACAAAAAAAATACACTGCAACAGAGGCAAGTACAAAGAAAACCAACATGCCCACTGTCATTCCACTGATTAATTTCACATTCTTGCCTCTAGTACCTTCAGGCTTTAGAGATAGATTTCCATTGTACCTGAAGATCAAAAATCAAGAAATAAGTTCAGCTTTTCAGCTAATTATTCTACAGCCAAATTATGCATAAACAAAAATATGAGCAAATCTCTATTGGATATCAAAGTTTAAATGAATATGTTAAGAATCATAATTGTGAAGTGAGCCTTGGGAAAAATTAACTTCCATTCAACTTATGGCTTCTAAAGCTGCTATGGCAGTCAGATGTTGTATTAATCAATATGTTAAGAATCATAATTATGAAGTAAGCCTTGGGTCAAATTAATTTCCATTCAACTTGTGGCTTCTCAAGCTGCTATGGCAGTCAAATGTAGTTCAATAACACTGAATAAAATTATATGAATCAGAAGGGCCATGCAGGTTCTATCTATGCATACACAAGAAGAGAATAAATAAGAAATGCTAGAAAACTGACCCAGATCAAACTCCAAATTTCAGACCATGAAACCCAGCATTATTAAGGTAAAGACTTAAGGACTAAAAAATTATACTCTGCAACTCAGATCACAAAATAGAAATACAGAATAGTCTCTAGAAAAATGTAATATCCCCAATGCGACAGGCTGGGATATTACGATTCTGTGCAATAATGTTGTTTCTGGTTGTGTGCTTTTGTCAAACAATTTTCATTACATATGTTCTTTATGCTATAAACTGGTTGACAACTTTCTACAAACAGTTTGTGTACATTTTACTAATATACTTTCGTCAAACACATTGCATGCAATCCAAGAGCACATGAAATAGAAGAGATAACATGGGTATTTTTATTATGAATGAAATCCCGAACACAACAATAACAAGCCTCTAATGGCTGCTATGGAAGCTGCAATACATCAATGAAACACAACAATATGGAAGCCAAAAACCTGGAATAGTGCCACGGCCTCTAGTAGATGATGTGTCCTCCTGCAAGGAGACCACAACTGCTGAAAGGATAATGCCTAACGTCAAATCCTTTCTAAGGCTCCCCGGGCTCTACAAGCCTCACACTTCCTCCTCAAGTCAAGATCGAACCTCCAAAAGGGAGATCAAATCCTCAAATGCCAAGAGTAGGCCATACAACCCACCTCCAACGCCTCCACGGCTCGAATATGGCTGAATAGCCTCACATCCCTACAAATAGAAGAAGGTTGAACCCTCCAAGAAACCCCAACGAGCCTCCCAAGGTGCCAATGATCCTCCAACAAGATCCTCACGGCCTCCTCAAACCCTCCTAGCCTCACGGCCCTACAAAAGATGAAGTCGTCCACTTCAAGAAGGTTCCACGAATCCTATCTCCAAGTCACTAAACCTCCATGCTAAAGTAGAACCATAAGATCAAGTCCAAGTGAAGATCCCGTATGGATCTCCTCCTCCTCCTCCTTGTCTAGCTAGGGTGGATGTTGCACCACTGAAACCAAACCACAATGGAAGCGTTTATGCCAAAACCCAACAAAAATCTTGGCTCACAAGAGAAACTACAAACAAGAGATCAATCCAAAACATAATCAGGAAAGTGAAGTGCTACGCATCCTTTTATAATTCTTCGAAACCCATCTAGAAATTTCCTCTTTGACTTAATCCAACATGACCCCTTATTCCCATTTTACTTTTCACTTAAAGATGAAAAGTCTAAAAGTTACTTTATAACCCTTTTAACCCCTTTTTAATGCCGGAAAGTGATTAATTGGATTTTAAGACATTTTCGAACGTTGGAAGTCCCCTTCTCATCATCACAACCTTTAGAGATTTTCGT
>CBVK0100366779.1:647-22280 GCA_900067695.1 Picea abies
TGTAAATCAGGGGGTTGGAGCCTCCTTCTAGTTGGAGCTGGAGAATTCATGGAGTTGTAGCTTCCTTCAGGTTAGAGCCTATAAACAGGGGGTTGGATCCTCCTTCTAGTTGGTGTTGGAGAACTTTGGAAGTTGGTGCTTCCTATGAATGTAATATTTGATATATAAGAAAGAATTATGTGGTTTTCTCCCATTAGTGTTTCCACGTAAAATACTTGTGTACTGTGTATCATGTGATGCATTTTTTATGGTTATATGTTTATGATATGTTTAAATGCAATCATAAGTGAATGGAATCATTGATAAGTTAATGTTCTGATTAAAAGTGGTAAGAATTTCTCAATACTAATTCACCCCTCCCCTCTCAGTATTGGTGAATATTCCAACAGGGTTTTATTGACATTTACTCTTATGTGAGCTTTATTAAGAATGTTGACTGCAGTTTGAACAACCTCTCCCTAGAAGGTGTTTGGTAACTTTGATTCATCATGCATAGCTTTGGCCATTTCTTGAATTGTTTTGTATAACCTTTCCACTAAACCATTCTACTCAGGGGTTCTTGGTATTGAAAATTATCTCTTCATCCCATGTCTTTCACAAAATTCATTGAACTCATCAGATGTGAATTATCCTCCCCTGTCTGATCTTAAGAATTTGATCCTCAGATCCATCTCATTTCTTACTTGTGCTTTGGAAATATTGAATTTTTCAAAGGCTTCAAAATTTCGTTTCAACATGGCAACCCATGTCATCCTAGCATAATCATTAATCAACAACATGAAATATTTCTCACCTCGTGGGGATTGTGTTCGAGTGGGTCCATAGAGACATGTATCAATTAGCTCTATATGTCATATTGTAGAGTGCTCATTTTCTTTGAATTGAACTCTTGACTATTTTCCAAATTGGCATGAATTGCAGACAACATTTTCAGGATTGGAAATTTTGGGCATATCTCGAACAACACCTTTTCTTCCTAATTTAACCAATTGACTAAATCTAAGATGACCTAGTCTCTTGTTCCATAACCAACTCTCATCATGTTTACCCATGCCCCAACTTTCTTTTCTTCCTACCAGTACATATACATTTCCTGGGGTTCTGATTTCCTTTACAATAGTCTTTCCTGAATCAACATTCATTAATCCACATCTTGTTGAATGAAAAAGGACATTGTATACTTGATCACACATTTGGCTAACACTCATAAGATTATGTTTTATACCATCCACATACATCACATTATGTGCTTTGGTCTTTCCCTTGTCTAACACAACAATCCCTTTTCCTCTAATTCTTGTTGGAGCATTATTCCCAAAAGTAAAACTAACCCCTTTTTGTTCATTTAAAGATTCAAACTTACTCATGTCTCTTTTCATATGCTTGGAACAACCACTGCCAATATACCATTGACTTTCTTTATTTTTAGCATATAGAGATAATCCACACTTTTCTGTATTTTTGTTTTTCTTCTTACAAATCTTAGTAAAATCTTCTTTCTTATCTTACTTAAAGGAATACAACATCTTGCTTTTGCATTCATTTTCCTTATGTCCAAAGTTATTGCATATGTAGCATTCAATTTCATCCAAGGGAGGGGGGAAATCATTATTATAAGAGTTTCGAGTCCTAGGCATTTGAGGCTGATCAGATCTAACCTTTACATTTCAAATACATCTATATGCTCTACAATTTACAACATTATGTCCAAAGTTATGACATGAAAAGAAATGGCCATAGAAAATATTTGGATACCTTAGAGTGAAGAACCTCATTGAAGGGATTGATCTTTGTTTTCTAGATTGGTGAATTTTTTACTTTTGTTGTTTCCTTGCTCCATAGTTATTTGTGTGGCAGGTCTGATTTTGTTTATGTTGATTCTTTCCATCATCCCTTGGTTTGTTAGGTAGGTTTTTTTTTCCTTTGAGACTATTGGCATAACTTTTGGATTCCTCTGTTTTTTATGTGTTGGTTCTAAACTCACCTTTGACAGCTTCATGATTCTTTTTGTACCCAAGTCTTGTCTTGAAAACCGATGATCTATGATTTATGAGAATATTATCCAAAGTTTCAGATCCGTTTATGAACTTAAGATTCAGATTCATCTGAGCCTTAGTTTTTTCTAGGTCCTTTCTCAGAGATACAATTTTTTCTTCTAGTTTTTCATAGTTGTTATCTTTCTCTTTTAATTGGTTCATTAGTATTTCCTCCACTCTTTTGGCCTCTTCTAGCTAAGTTTTTAAAAGAACAATTTCTTCATCATTCTCATTGTCTCTTTCTTTGTATGCCTAAAGTTTTTCTTTCTGTTGTTTTTTTATTTCTCCTAAGAATGTATATTTCCCGCAAAGAACTAATGAGTTCTCCTTCCATGTCAAGCATTGCCTCACATTCCTCTGTGCCAGTCTTCTCTCGGTCATAATTCTGATGCTCAAGTGCCATGAGAATTTTTTCATCTTGGTTCACACCAGATTCATATTATTCTTCAGCAACTGAGGAGCTACTTTTATCCTCTTTCGAGTAAAAAATTGTCTTCCTAATTTTTTTTCTTGTTATTATTCCTAGATTTATTCTTTCCTTTTTCTTCTTTTTCATCAATGTTGTTTTCTTTGTATGAAAAATTATATGCAAAATGACCTATTTTACCACAATTAAAACATTTCAATGGCAACATACCTTTATATTTTCCATAGCCCCTTTTTAGTTTTCTCCCAAAATTGGCTTCTTATTCATCTAAGATGTGGTTGGAGAAGTTATGATCTTGATGTTCTTGTGATTTGGTTGATGCCTTGAAAGTTGCTTCTTTTAGGTCTGGCTACTCTTTCTTGGTCCTCACCTCATAGGTAATGAGTATTCCATGGATCCTATCCAAAGTCAGCCGATCCAATTCATATAGTTCTTATATAGAAAAAGCGTTTGCACCGAGTCTTGGGGGGATAGATCTCAATACCTTCCGAACTACTACAATTTCATCAATATTTTCACCTAGCCCTTTCATGGTGTTTACAACCTCATCTACTTTGAGAAAGAAGCTAGTGATGTTATCATCCTCACTCATTCTTAGACTTTCAAATTGTATTTTGTGAGATTGAAGTTTGGCCAACTCTACCTTAGCATCTCCTTCATAATTGTTTACTAGTTTGTCCCACATGTCTTTCATTGATTCATACTGCATCACTTTAACAAATTGTGTTTTTGCAAGTCCACCTAGAATGGCATTCATAGTTGTTGCATTACTGTGGAAATTTTTCTTACCAGCATCATTAGTTGGAGGGGTTGTTAGGGGTTTGTAGCCATCTACCACAAACTGCCATATTTCCATGCCAAGTGACATAAGGTAGGTCTTCATTCTGATTTTCCAGAAAGTAAAATTTGTTCCACTTAATAGAGGAGGTCTAGTTGAAGAAGAAGGATCTTGACTGGCCATTTTCCCTGGAGGATCTTCCTTCCAGCTATTAGGTTGTCACTAAAGGAATTTGGCTCTAATACCAATTATTGAATACTAAGAGGGGGGTGAATCAATATTCTTACTTATTTTTCTTATTTGACAATATTAAATATGTAATAACTTTAATGAGAAGAAAAACATCATTCAAAATAGATTTGAACACAGAATACCAGATATTTAACGTGGAAACCCATACAGGAGAAAACCACAAAAAAACTTCTTTAATATGATCTAGGCTCCAACCTATAATTACAATCTTTTCAAGCACCCACTTGCAGGAGACACCTATCCCCTTTCGATTTTTTGCAAGCACCCACTTGCTAGAGACACTCGTCCCCTTTCAATGTTTTGCAAGAACCCACTTGCATGAGACTCCAATCCCCTTAATAATATATGCTGCTAATTTTATCATCTCTCTAGTCTTATCTCTGCAATCTGATTTTTAGCACTCTGATCTGGATACTCAACTACCCATTTGCAATCTGATATGAGTATTACTACACTCTTTCTTCTCCCACTGACTACTCTTACTCCTCTAATATGCTCATTGGCCTTAACTCAGATTAACTCACTCTTGTTCATACCCTTGTCATCAATTATCTTCAATTTTCTAAAACAATTATAGAAAAATCAATACTATATAAACCCACAGTATTTTTTTTTACCATTTCAAGACGTTGACCACGACAAAACACTGTTTCAGTTTTCCTTCCAAAAAAAAATGCTCGTTGTGTGAACACATTATCAGCATAATTTCTTGAAGCCTCTCATTATATCCAACACCACCAATAATAAGAACCTCTTTCTTGTCACAATGTGCCATGGCCCTTTTTGTAATTTCAACCAACAATGCAAAAAAAATACCCTGTAGGGAGAAATGCAAATCTGCAAGTGTGAATTCATTAGTTTCGAGCTTTTATGTTGTTGTAGCTTCTATAAAGCTCAGGATACCACTAAAGGACAGATCCATTCCTTTTACAACATATGGTAGCTGAACAAATTTACTTCCCTTCTTAGCTAGCTATTCAATATTCTAACTAGGGATGGGTTCATTAGAGATATTCCAACTGCAATATCGATGGTCTTTCCAAATATCATGTACCTCCCTTCACTGTAAGATATCACCTGCATGTTCTCTCCTCTAACATACAAAATGAATGGATCATGGGGTTCGGTGACGACCCTGTTCTAGACCTCTTCTGCGAGGGTTCCTCCACTTGTGATGTTTGAGATTGATCAGTCCACCCAAGAGCTTCAAACACCTTTTTCAATGCTCCCAAATCATTGTTCAAAACCATCTCAAAATGTCCATCACTGAAACCATCCCTGTAATATAAAATGCGCTCTGGCGGATTGGTTTTGCATCCTTCAAAAATCCAGTTTGAATCTCAGGCCCCTTGGTATCGAGCATAATGACGCACATTATCTGCGTGTTTTACATGCCAGTCCTGAGATTATCGAGTGTCTCCTGGTGATACTCATGGGAGACGTGAGAGAAGTTGAAATGAGAAACATTCATCCCTTCCCTCAGCAGTTTCTCAATCATCAGTACACTCCTCAAAGCAGGGCCCAGCGTACACACGATCTTAGTATTCGGAATCCTCTCATCATTGGGAATCTCCTTCAAAATCCCCTCAATGCCTATGGTTGGTCATATCTCCAAGTCATATTCTTGAATTATGGACACCCACTTCCTTATCCTTGAAAGCAGTGTGAGGGACATAGGCAATGATCTTGGAGTAACCAACGTGAGGTCAAAAATGATTCAGAGACTGAACTAGGGCACATTATTGTTTCTCCATAGTTTTATGGTTTAGTTCTAAATCCCTAAGCGCCTAGCTCATGAATGATATAGGCTACTCTTGATTTTATTTGTTCTTTTGGAGGAGGACACCAACTATTGTTTCTTCTAAATAAAAGGAAAAAACCAAAAGGTCTCTAGAGTATATAGGGCTAACCGAGATTGGTTGCATGCTTATAGCATGTTTGATTTCTAAAAAGGTAGCTCTACTTTGGTCATCCCACTTGAATTCATGGTCCTTTAGCATATTGGAAATGGGATTTTTTTTTCAACAAAGTTAGGAATAAATCTTCAGATGAGGTTGATTTTATCAAAGAATGATTGGACAACCTTCTTGGTTTCAAGAAAAGGAATATTTTGAATAGATTCTACCCTAGTTGGATCTATCTTGACCACATCCTTAGATATGACATGGCCCAACAAATTCCCTTCATCAACACCAAACACCAACTTCATTGGGTTCAAGGATATTCAAAATTTTCTGCAGATATCGAAAATTTGTTTTAGTGTCAGACATGATCCTATTTTTAGAGAACACCGTCAAAATGTCTTGGTAGATATCAATATTTTTTCCAATCAAATATTTGAAAGCATAATCCATAGCCCTATGAAAAGTAGACCCAAAATTCATTAATCCAAAAGGAATCCTAAGGTACTCATAGGTGCCCCAAGGTGTAACAAATCTAGTCTTACTCCTACTTTCCTCTCTGACTAGGATTTGATTGTATACATAAAATCCATCTAACATAGAAAACATACTTGTCCTGATAACTTATTGTAACATATTTTCCATATTTGGCAAGGGGTAATTATCTTTTAGAGAAAATCGGTTAAGGTTATTGAAGTCTACACACAATCTAATATCATTGGACTGATTCCTTTCTATAACCAAGTTAGCTAACCAAGACGAGTGTATAGCGGGAGCAATGATTCTAGCAGTCAACAATTTTTCCAACTCCTTTTTTACTAAAGGTAGAAGTTTGTGGTTCATCTTCCTTAACATTTATTGGAAATGATCAACACCTCATTTTATAGGGATTGTATGTTGTATAATGTTTTCTTTGTAGGCCTTAAGGTCATCATATGACCAAACGAATACATCACTATATTCCCTTATCAACTTCTCAATTTCCCGCCTTTCCTTCTTAGAGGTACACTTCCCAATGTTCATAATCTTTGGACCACTATCAGATCCAATGTTAACTTCTAAATACTCCTCGGGTTTGGTGGGTTATGCATTTCATCTACACATATCATTCCTATCAAAAATTTGTTCGAAAGGAGCCAAACCTTTGGGTATTTTATCCATGTCTCCCAGGCCAACAACTTTGACTATCCCATCCAAACCATCCCAATCAATCTTCCTATCTGTAAGATCACCCTCGCTAATCAAGGATCTTTCTATTTTCTTATCATCCTTGAAAACCTGTCAATTCTCAAGGATATCTAGGACAAATGGTCTATATAGTATGTTAGTGATAATACCCCTGGATATGGTAGCTTATAGAGTTTGACTATAAGAACCATGAACAACTAGAGAATTTTCCAAGTCATTATGACTTCTTGGGATGTACTTATGGATTAACATTCAAACTTTTCAATCAATTTCATCATTGTTCCTAGTAAATTTTTAACCTATCATCCTTAGTTGAATATGCATCTTTGACTTGAAGGATAATAAGTTTTGAATCACCAAAGGATTCCAACATATTCACTCCTAAGTATTTGGCTATTTCAACCCCTAAGAGTAAAGCCTCACATTCAAAAACATTGTTTATAGCCTCAAACTCTAATAAATATGAAAAATTAAGGGTATTTCCTTGGGGTGAAATTAAGATAATGCCAACCCATTCCCTAGTTGATATTGAGTCTCATCAAAGTACATACTCCAAATCTTCACATGGGTCTCTTCTTCGATAAATTCAAGGGATAAAGAATGAGAGAGAATGGCATAGTATCCTAGATTGTCATTCAACATACAAACAAAATCATTCACTAGGGTCTTCCACATGGTACTTTCTAAGTCATTCATTATTTAAAATCATTGGTTTCCCTTCATAGGTGTAGGTTTTAAACCTTTTACATTAATGTAATGCACACACATATTGTTAACACAAAAAAGAAAAAAAATTCAATCACACACATACACAAAGATTTACTCTGGAAACCCAATCGAGAAAAACAACAACCTATTTTAGATATGTACCTCTAATTATATTCATTATTCAATTTCATTGTTTACAATACAATATATGGGATCCCATGACATCCAAAAAACCCCTAATACATTGACTTGGATTAGATTATAACCTTAATCCCTTTACCTAAATTAGAAAGCCATGGGATGAAATACCATGTGCCACTAAACTACCGAAGGAAAAAAAACACCCCTGCCAAAGGTGAAATAACACCCAAAAATTTGGTGAATAAACCCCCTAATTTTTTTCATGGCATTCTCCCCTGAAACCCTAAATAGGGGGACCCATAATCATGGAAAGAATATAACACATACCTAACATTCTCCCACTTGTTGTTTTCTTTGCATATAGGGTTCATGGGATTTCATGATCAACAATCTAGGGAAGAAATTCCCATTGATTCTCTACACCAAGAGAACTTCCTAGTGCACAAAGACTTTGTTAATGAATATGTAACATTCTCCAAAGTGTCCACCTTCACTAGCAACACCTTCATCTCTTCAACCATATCTATGAAAAAATGATACCGAACATGGATATGCTTTGTCTTAGAATGATAAGTTGGGTTCCTCATGAGGAAGATTACACTTTGACTATCACAATATACCCTTACAACTTGTTGTACCAACCCAATACCTGAAAACAATCTTTATAACCATATTTCTTCCTTGCTTGCATGAGAGGTTGCCATGTATTCAAATTATGTAGTTGAGAGTGCCACAACAGACTGTCTTTTGTTCATCCAAATAAGTTAGACACATACCCACTTGTATATCTTCTACGATATATATCTCCAATCGAGTCTGCATCAACAAAGCCATGTATTTCCAACACTCTATCCAATCTTGGTCTTCCTTGGTAACACAATCCATAACTAGTAGTGCCGCAAAAATTATTGAAAACCCTCTTTATTGTTTCCCAATGCTCCTTCCATGGGTTTTACATATACCTGCTCAAAACTCCCATTTCATGTGCAATGTTTGGTCTAGTAAAAACCATTGTATACATCAAATTTCCAACCACACTAGCATACAAAGCATGGTACATGTCCTCTTCCTCTTCTCGTGTCTTCAGACAATGATCTACAAACAAATTTACACCTACAAGAATAGGGACCTTGATAGGTTTACATTCATGCATATTAAACCTCTGCAATATTAACTCAACATATTTTCTCTGGTTCAACCAGATTTTCGTATTTGCTCAATTTATTTTAATTTCCATGTCCAAAATAAAATTTTCAGCACCAAGTGTTGATGAGATATTTCCCCCGTGAATTTGGGTCAATTCACAACAGATCAAGACTGGATTGAGAATATTGAAATTTTCCCTCACAAACAAATGTGCAAACTAAAAAATAATTACTTTTCTCTAGGAGAGAGTAGGGAAAGAGAGAAGGAGAAAGTGTGCACCTTAAACCCTTCGTTAAATGTCGATCCCCGCTCCTGCTCTTAGAAGCACTCCTGACCTTTGTCAGAATAAGCCTAGAAAACGAAATCAAGACAAATGTTGCAACGAGGTAGTTACATAATCAAGTAACATATATATCATGTGTTATGTCCAAAGAAAGTATGAAAAGTGATAACATACAATATTGCAATGAACACAAAATTTGAGGGAAAGAGAACTCTTCTATTAACGCCAAACATCAAAGTTAGTGACAACTTGACTCGCTTATGGTACTACTATAGAGCCAACTTCCCGGTTTCCTCCACAGATCCTTCAAGAATCTATTTAATGATGAGGCTCTTCCTTGAATATCCCAATAAGGATAAGGAGACGCCTTATGACTATATAAGAAGGAAGAAACACTAGAAAAGGAGTTTCCAGGTTGGGGGATGATACTCATAGGATAAAAGGAATAGGGAAGCTTGCTAGATTTCAACAGCATAACCTTGCACCAAAAGACGTGTCCCCATTCTATCCCTCAATGATGCTTTTATAACTTCCCCAAGGGGTTAGGAAAGTTCGAATTTATTTTGTACGGTCATGGGGACATTGGGAAACGAGCCCAACCAAAAAACCTTCCCAAAAACTCGGATTTGTTTTATTTTTCATTATTTTTTAGGGCTTCTATGGGTTTAACACTAACAAGTCATGGATTTTTGTGCTTTGCATCAAATGATCCCATGGATATGTGAAAAAGACATATTTTTTAGATAATTTGGATGAGGTAAGTTGTGAATTTGTGTAGAAATCAAAGGGAAAGGGTTAGTTCATGGCACAAATGAATAGGTGTGACATTTTGTGCTATAACACCAAAATATTTCAAGTCAAATTTAGAGGACCACTGAGTTTTCACATCTTCGATAATTTTCTTATTGTTTCCTATTAACAACATATCATCCATATACAAGACCAAATAAATAATATGATCACCTACTAATTTGAAATACACACAATGATCAACTTTACTTCTTGTGAGGCCAAGTACCAATATGTAAGTATCAAATTTTTGATACCACATCCTTGGTGATTTCTTTAACCCATATCAGGAATTTTTCAGCCTGCATACCAACTCTTTCTTTCCCTTCACTGCAAATCCTTCTTGTTGCTTCATATAGATTTATTCTTCTAAATCCCTGTGTAGGAATGGTCTATTCACATCCATATGTTCTACTTCAAAATCAAAAGCAACAACAACAACAAAAATAAATCTAATAGAATTTACCTTGGCAATAGGATAAAAAAAAAATTCCAAAGTCAATTCCCGCTACCTGGAAATAACCTTTTTCTACTAATCGAGTTTTGCATTTATCCACCTTTCCTTCTGCATTCAACTTCTTCTTAAACACCCATTTGTTTCCAATGAGATTTCTTCCAGTTGGAAACTCCACTAGATCCCAAGCCTCATTCTTTTCCAAGGCTACCATTTCTTCAACCATGGCCTTTTTCTAGAGTTCCATCATTTGAATCCACCGCCTCCCTAACATTTCTAGGATCATCATCAATAATAAACAAAACTATGAACAAAAAATAGGTGTAGTATATCTTTCTGGTTTCCTTCTTTCTTGAACCGATCTCCTCAATACTATAGTATGATGAGCTTCTTCTTCTTATTTATGTTCTTCTATAGAGTCTGATTCATTATCCTTCAATTCAAATTCTATTTTCTCTAGGTCTTCCTCCCTTGGTAGGACTTCATATTTGAAAATGTCTTTGATTTCTCTAAATACCACATCTCGGATATACACTACCTTCTTAGTTTCTAGGTATCAAAGATTATAACCTTTCAGACCATCTTTATAGCCAATAAAGTGTCAAACAATTGGCTTAGGTTGATGGACAGTTGGTCTGGACTGTTGGTTGTCATTGATGTCAACTCTTGGAGAGTGATATTGTAGATTGATGTCAACCCTTAGTTATTGATGTCAACCCTTGGAGAAGTCTAGTAGCGAATTCTGGTAGCACAAAGACATGGGTAAGGGACCCAAGTTTGTTTGAGGTATAAAGGCATGAAGATCAGTGAATTTACATGTAAGACTATTCTAGATGGATAGTATATGCCATGCCATTTCTAGTGATATGTGAAACGTCACATAACTCCTCACGATTAGAGAGTTATGGACATATGAAGTTGGAGAACCCTTATGAGTTATCTAGAAGCCCCTAGAAGATCAGATAAGTCAATTATTCTAGAAGCTCCTAGAATAAGTGTACTAGTCAAATTAATGGTAACTAGGAGTTAATCACGGGTATAGTTGTTGCATTAAGAACATAATTAAAAATAAATTAGTTGCAGCAAAAAGTTGTGAGTTTGGTAATTATGGTAAAGTAGTTGTGATGAAAAAATTGAATAGTCAAAGTGGTTCACCAAGAAATAAATTAAATAATAAAGTGGTTTCAACAAGAAGTTAGTTAAGGGAAAAAAATTATGAATTGACTAATTATAGAAAAGTTAGTTGCAACAAGAAGTTGTGAGTAAAGATAAATTATTTAAATAATAAAGTAGTCAAAGTGGTTGCAAAGAGAAATTATTTAAATAATAAAGTGGTTGCAACAAGAAGTGGCGAGTTTACTATTTATGGATAAGTTAAAGTGGTTGCAAAAGAAATTAATTAAATAATAAAGTTAGTTGCAACTAGGAGTGGAGAACTTACTATTTGTGGAAAGTGGTTAAGTTAAGTGGACAAAGTGGCTAAGTGGAAAAAGTGGCTAACTGGACAAAGTGGTTAAGTGGACAAAAGTTGATACTTCTAGAGGAAGCTACTTTGAGAGTATAAGTAAGAGAGCAAGGGTATCCCATTAGCACCTATTGAATATCTATTTTGTGAAAGGTTATTTGAGCAGGTATTATTCATAGAGAAAAAAATGCGGCAAAAAAATCACGGTAGAAAAAGTGCGGCAGAAAAATCATGGCAGAAAAAGTGCAGTAGAAAAATCGCAATAGGAAAAGTGCGGCAGAAAAATCGCGGCAAGAAAGGTGTGGCAGAAAAATCACAGCAAAAAAACTACGGTGGAAAAAGTGTGGAATAAAAATCGCGACAGCAGATTCGCGGCAGCAAAATCGTGGCAACAAAACCGCGACAACAAAACGCTACAAGAAGAAAAATGTATGGTTTTCATATGTGTAGTGTTGAATCTATGACTCTGGTTGAGGGTTTTCCTTGTAAATCTGTTGGATTCCCTCTTGGAATTTTAGGGTTTGTTGTAGAGTTGATCTAAGGCAGATCTACTGAATTTTAGTATTGGTTCATGTTTGAGGGATTTTGGTTGAGGCATGTTGCTGAAGTTATTGGTACAGATAGAGGTTGTATAACAATGAGGTTGTGGCACATGGTTGATGTGAAGATTTATGGTATTTGATTTATGGAGAGTGTGGTGCATTGCTAGAGGTAACTTGTTGGTTATCTTGGTGTATGTTATTGGTATATGGTAGAGGTATATAATTGGGTACATGGATGAGATACATACTTGAAGTACATGGTGATCTTGATACATCTTCTTGAGACATACTTTGGTTTGTTTTTTATACATGATTTGTACATGTTGTTGGTTATCTTTGTACATGGTTGATGTACATGATTGATGTGCATTGTTGGCACATGGTTTGAGTGATATTCTTGTGATTTTGAGTATGAGATCTATGTTATCAAATCTGATATATTGAGGAGATTATTGGTACATGTTGTTGGTGTATTTATTTGTGTTGGTACATGAAAGGATAGGTGGTTGTAGCCACCTTCTAGTTGTAGATGAAGAACATAGGGGGTTGTAGCCTCCTTTTGGTTGTAGCCAGAGAATTGGGGAGTTGGAGTTTCTCTCAGGTTGTAGCCTGAAAAACTAGGGGGTTGGAGCCTCCTTCCAGTTATAGCTGGATAATTGGAAGTTGGTGCTTCCTTGAATGTAATTCTTGACATATAAGAAAAGCATTATGTGGTTTTCTCCCGCACCGGGTTTCCACGTAAATATTGGTGTATTGTGCATTGTGTGGATGCGTTTTTTATTGTTTATTATGCACTCATGAATGCTAATGATTATGATACAGTAAGATATCGATGATGAACAAGTGAACATGGTTGAATAAGTAAAATAATATACATGGTGGTTTAAAGGATCAATAATTGGTATAATTGTTCATTATTGATTCACCTCCCCCCCCCGACCCCCTCTCAGTAATCCAACAATTGGTATCAAAGCAGGTTCCTTTAGAAAACAATTTAACCACTGGAAGGAGATCATGGATTATTCTGAGAATGGAGTGCCATTGTTTAATGGTCATAATGGTTTAAAGTATGAGATATGGAGTGGAAGGACGAAAGTATTTTTGGAGGCACAAGGATATGATATTTGGAAATCAATTGCTATAGGATATGATAGTTCAAAAAGGGCAAAGGCTGCAGCCAAGAAGGAATTGAAGAAGAATAAAAAAACAACAATGGATTTCATTTGGGAAGGATTACCTAATCTGGTAAGAGAAAAGGTTGGTACATGTTCATCAACCAAAGAACTTTGGAATAAGTTACATAATATCTATTCTTCACCCATCATAGATTCAGAAAATTCCAAAGAAGATGCAGGTACAAAACAAGAAGAAATATGTTCATCATGTCAAACATATTCATAAGAGGAACAATATGAAGAAGCATAAGTTGATTATAGACAACAATTGATCAATGCAATTGAATATCTAAAGAAAGAAAGAGAAGAAAACAAGTCACTCAAGAAAGAATTGATGAAGCAAAAGGAATGTGTTCAAGGTTCCAAAGAAGCTTAGTAGGTCATCAAGAATTTAAGAGCTCATCTAGAAGAGGCCATCAGAATTGAAGAAACTCTAGAATATCAAAAGCAGTGTTTAGAATCCAACATAGCAACACAAAAGGAAGAAGCAGAAAAGAGAGAAAATATATTAATAGATAATCTCAAGGAAAGAACCAATGACTTAAATCAGCTTGAGGAAGAATATGGTTAAGAAGAGAGAAGTCTCGAAGAAGAAATAATTACATTGAAAATCCAACTTGAAGAAGCAAAGAGAACAAAATAAGTCATGAAGTCTTAGATAATGAAGAAAGAATAAGAGGTTGAGAATCTTGAAGAAGAAGTTGTCACACTAAGGTCAAAGTCATCAAACTCAACAAGAATGTTGAAGAGACAAAAACATTTACATTAGTAGTAGAGAATCAAGAGAAGCACTCTAGGTTGCTAGAAAAGAAGAATGAGGAAAAGAGCAAGATTTATGCATAAGTACTCAAAGGAAGGAATCATGGTCAACCTGAATCTAAGAAAACTAATAAAGATACTTTAAGAAGACCATCCATGTTTAAGACACAAAGAGGCTTCAATCATGATCATGATCATTCAAGGAAGAAATTCAGAAGGACTACACCACAAAGAACATCATTCACTTCCATGTTTTTAAATTTCTTTTATGGTCATTGTTTTTATTATACTAACTATTAGCACTAGGAGTCACCTTCAGATTGCATGGAAGGCAAGCCTAGTACCCATCAACTTTGTAAGTGAATGTAAACATTTTTAAAGGTTCAAATGGAAAAGGACTCAAATGATAATGTTCTAACTCAAATAACAGGGCTAGCATGCACCAACAATCAAGGTCTAGGCTAACTTCAATCAGTAGTTTTGGAGTAAGTATGAATAGAGGGAAGAATTGAATAGGAGAAGTGTAGGGACTATTGTAAACATCAGGTCTACAAAATCCTAAGGAAGAAAGTTTCTTAACACAAGATCTTCTTGAAATGAGAAACTAAAGAAGATAAATAAACATCATGATAACATAATGATCAAACATCCATCATAACATCACCACAATCATTCATGTGAATCATTCAAAATATGAACATTTAGCATCAGAAGCAAATAAGCTGAAAGAGAAGCTGATTTCTATTAGTCAAAATTTCTTAAGTCTAGTACATCACTAGATCACAGTTACTTCATCAAAATATTACAGTCTAAGGGAGCCTTGCTCAACCATCCCCACCTACTAAAGCAATTGATCTATCTATTTATAACAAAAGGGAGGCAACAACTGGAGGTACGAGTTGGCCTCCTTCCCTTGAAAAACTCTAAACATTTATTTGATTTAACAACTTATCTAACCACCTATGCTATAAAACAGGAAAATGTTGGTGACTAATCCAACTGAAGTTCAAACTGATTTGATTCCCTTTTGTTGCGCAACTCCTTGTTTGTCCTGTGTCCTTCAAATCATGTGGTTGTCTTCATGATGCCAGCTATTGTTTCTACATCCTTCTCCATCATCAATTAATCCAAAAGTTGTTAGCATGGTCCACCAAGATCACAGGTGTTTGTTGGCAGCTTCCTTGGGTAGCAAATCTAGGTAGCGCACTACAAGGAGAAAAGGTAGTGCATGTAGGTAGCACCACTGTGTTGCATATGTATGAAAACTTTTTCCCTCTATGAAATATTCGGTAGTGCCTGTAGGTAGCGCCACCATGTTGCGTATATGTACAGACTTTGCTCTCTATGCAATATTAGGTAGCACAGTTAGGTAGTGCCACTGTGTTGCACCTGTATGGCAATTATGTTCTCTGCCAAATATTAGGTAGTGCCACTTACGCTGTGTCTGTGTATAAGTTTGGGTAACATTGCCAAAAACACAACACCTTTAATCTTGAACATGTGCAGAGCAATTTGTGTTCTTTCATGATCACAAAACCATTTTACTTAGGTGCCTTGACCGTACAATAGGTAGTGCCTTTTACCACTGGGTGAAGCTAGCACTTAGCAAAAAATCAAAATCTAGATAGCTAAATAATTAGAAGCCTATATAGATGGCAGAGATAATATTTGCATATCAGTTAACCCTCCCAAAAAGGAACCATCCTAAAAAATGCGGCTTACCTTTTATCAGCTATTTTGTCATTTTGACACTTAATCTCACACTCTTTCTGGTAGAAAGAGGATCTTCAATTGACACAGAAGGCTTATTCTTCTTAGCATTGATAGGCTTATTCAGTGTAGTTGTGCTCTCCTTAGTTGTTGGTTTGTCATCCTCAATGGTAGCTTCAACCAACACCTGTAAATTTCTTTGGGCTACCTCATCTTGAAAGTGCTTCAGCTTCCTATTCTGATACTGAAAGACTTTGTTCTGTCTGTAAAGATTCTTTAGCTGTCTATGAAGGGGTTGGGACCTTCTTGTTACAAACCTTGCCAAGTCAAGGGTGTGATTGTAGCCATCCATAAGCTATGTCATCTTGGCTCTGTCAGACATGGCTTCCTTTTTCAATTGAACCACTTCCTTTCTTGCATATTTCAATTTCCTGATAAGTCTCTTGAAGGTCTGACTACCAGGAGGAGCAGTGTTATGCAGGGTCTCAAGAGGTTTTTTCTCAGTCTCCTCTTTGTTAAATTTTTAATTAAAATAAAGTACCAAGGCAAGTGTTTCTCTTCTGTAGGCGCCTAAGGGGGAGAAAGTGCCTAATGTGGGTCCTAGTCAAATTAATTTGTGAGATGCAAATTAAAAGATAACTTTATGACCAAAGTGAGGGTGAGTGAAGAGACACCTAATCTTAGCCACTCATCTAATCTAATCTCAACCATTAGATTAGAAAACCCCTCACCTTCCCTCATGAGGTCAATTCGGGCAAGAGGGCGCACCCATTGTGGGTTGTTCATCCATTTTTTCTTGTTGAGAGAGAAAGAGAGAAAAGAGAGGAGGTCGAGTTGGAGAAATAGAGGTAGCATTTGCAGAGTTGGGCATGCATCCCAAGGCAGCAAGCTAGCATGGATATCAAGACAAGGTACATCCATTAATGCAAACCGTACATTACGGATTTCTAGAGGCCGTACAACCATTTTTCATGCACAGAAATTGAGGGAGACAACAGAATAATTTTTGAGGAGTTTGGCATGCATCCCAAGGATGTCGTACAACCATTTGTTGGCACATAAATCGAGGTAATTGTTGCAATTAATTTTTGAGTGTATTTCCATACAGTCCGTATAGTTTGGCATGAATTTCTAGGGTTGTACAACACGGTTTTCAAGGAGCTATTCATGTTGGGTTTTCAATATAGTCTTAGTAGAGTTTTGGCAGGAATTTCGAGATAGTCCATACAACATTAATTCATGGGACAACCGTACAGTTGTACGAATTTCTGGGACAAAAATTGAGGAGCATTTTCCAGGACTGTTTAGAAGGATTTTTTTGCGAAAGAAAGTCCAGATAAGTTTGTGTAAATTTCTGAAGATGAATATGCTGTAAAAGAAATTTCTCAGAAGCTCAATAACAATAAAAATCCCTCTCTCACTGATTTTCCCCTTGTGGGTTTTTCTAGGATCAAAGTTAGACCAAAAATCTCTGTCTATAAATTTTCTGAGTTTTTCATACTGCTAATATTTTATTTCTGTGTTGAAAATGATGTTCAAAATCCTCATGTTTCAGTTCTGAAGTTTATTTTCTGCTAAGTTTTTATATGCTGAAACTATGTTGAAACTGTGCTGAAACTGGGTTTGGGCATTTAACTTTGGCTGAAAAATCAGCGAGACTGAAAATGGGTTGGGGTATGAAATTTTAACATGGTATCAGAGCTGAGTTGAAGGGAAGCAGAGATTTCAACAGACAGAAAGTTGGGACAATAGACACTTCACAGGGAAGATTTTTGAATTTGTGATTTTCAACAGAAAAAGGGTCATGGCTATTGGTTTGAGAGTTGAGGACAGACTTGATGGGGCATCAAATTTTGGTGCTTGGAAGGAGAGGATGATCTTGCTTTTGCAAGAGAACGAGTTGTGGGACATTGTGGAGAATACCACTACTCATCCTGTTGTGGTACCTACTGATGTTACTCTTCTTGTAGCCTATACTAAGAAGAGTATCAAGGCTAAGAGATTTTTTCTTGATGCCATCAAGAATCATTTGATTCCTCACTTGATGGGGAAGACACATGCCTATGAGATGTGTGAGTCTTTGACTAAATTGTACTAGAGTACAAATGAGAACCGAAAGATGGTTTTGAGGGAAAAATTGAAGAGCATAAAAATGACCAAGGCTGAAAATGTGGTCACATACCTTACTAGATTGACACATGTGAGGGATGAGCTTGGAGCTATGGGGGAAGCCATAGTTGACAGTGATCTTGTGAGAACAACATTGAATGGTGTTTCCAAACAATGGGTTGTTTTTGTGGAGGGCATTGTTGCTAGGGAGAAGCTTCCCGGTTGGAAACATCTTTGGGATGACTTTGTTCAGGAGGAGACCCGAAGAGGTTATGTGCATGGCAGTTCATCTACAGGTCACGAGGAGGAGAATGTGGCTCTTGATACCACTAGCAAGAAGAAGTTCAGAAAGGGTCCAAAGGGAGGACAAAAGCCTAAGGGTGAAGGGAAGAAAGACATGAGCAAAGTCAAGTGCTTTGCTTGCCATAAGTTTGGGCACTATGCAAGACAATGTCCAAATAAGAAGAAGAAACAAACAGTAGCTTCAACAGAGGTGGAAGATTTTTCCACCAAGTTTGACAAGGAATTTTCCTTGATTGTATGTCTTTCCTCGAGGACCACTACTCCCGATACTTGGTATATTGACAGTGGTGCCTCTCGCCATATGACAACAGTTCATGAGCACTTGACAGATCTTACTCAGTGTGGAGATGCAGAGGTAGTGCTTGGAGATGACCGGGAGGTCAAGGTGGCTGGTTGTGGGACCGTATCATTTTGGAGGGAGTCTTTGCCTCCCATGACTTTGACATAGGTTCTTTATGTTCCAGGCTTGAAGAAGAACTTAGTATCAGTTTCTACTATTGAGGATAAGGGCTATGAGATCTTGTTCCATGATGGGCAGGTGCTCCTTTTCCCCAGAGGGTCTAGCATCACTTCGACCAAGGTGATAAGTACTAGACATGAGAGGTTGTACAAGTTTTTGTTCCAGCCAATGAGAGCATTGATTCATTCTACCAGCAGCAACAGTGACCTATGTGAGATATGGCACAGGAGGATGGCACATTTGCACCATGGGGCCTTGAGAGTTCTGAGGGAGATGGTGACGGGAGTTCCAGATTTCAGTTCAGAGGACCATGAGTTGTGCAAGGGGTGTGCTTTGGGAAAGTACACCAAGACTACTTTTTCGAGCAATGAAAGTAGAGCAACAGGGATACTTGATCTTATACATTCAAATGTATGTGGCCCGATGTCTTCGGCATCATTGACTGGATCCCTATACTATGTTGTATTTATTAATGACTTCTCTCAGAAGTCCTGGATTTTCTTCATGAAGACCAAAGGATAGGTCTTCAGTCGGTTCCAAGAGTTCAAAGCTCTTGTGGAGAACCAAACAGGTAAGAAAATTAGAGTCTTGATATCGGACAATGGGGGTGAGTAATACGTATACCTCCAAGGAGTTCATGGACTTTTGTGCAGGAGAGGACATCAGGAGGGATTTGAATGTTCCTTACAACCCGTAGCAGAATGGGGTTGCTGAGAGGAAGAACAGGGCCATTGTTGGGGCTGCGAGAGCCATGCTACATGATCAGGGGCTGCCACTATTTCTATGGGCTAAGGCATGCTACACTGCAGTTTATTTGTAGAATAGGAGTCCTCACGGGGCTGTGGGGAGCATGACTCCTGAGGAGTCTTTCTTTGGGAAGAAGCCTGAGGTGGGGCACTTTCAGATTTTTGGGTGCATCACTTATTCATATGTCCCTTCTAAGAAGAGGACAAAGCTGGAGCCCATGGCAGAGAGAGGGATCTTTGTTGTGTACAGTGAGACTTCAAAGGCTTTATGTATTTACCTTCCCTCCTTGAGGAAGACTGTCTTGAGGAGGGATGTCAGATTTGAGGAGGACGGAGCCTTTAGGAAGTCTAGAGGGACAGAGAGAGGTGAGCAATCTTCATCTCAGATTCAGGTGAGCCTACAACAAACTACAGAGACACAGATTTCGGGGCCACCATCTTCGATGACTACAGGTTTACAGGTGACAAGGCCACAGAGTTCAGGTTTGTAGGCTACTGATCCACATGTTTTAGGATCAGGTACTTCAGGGTCTACTACAGGATCATTATCTTCAGCAGATGGGGTTGATCAGGGAGAGTCCCCTCCACAGGACACTACTTCAAAGAGGAGGAAGCCCAAGTGGCTTTAGGACACTTTGAGGGAGTCACAGGGTTCAGTGGGGAATCCCAGACAGGCAATGAGGGAGAGTAAACCTCCCGAGAGGTTTTGCAGCTACATCGCGATGGTGAGCAGTATTCAGGAGTCTGAGCCTTCCACTTTTGAGGAGACCTCTAGTAGACAGGTGTGGAGAGATGCCATGATGGAAGAGTACAATTCCATCATGAAGAACGATGTCTGGGAAGTTGTTCCTAGACCTGAGGGGAAGTCAGTGGTGACTTCCAGATGGCTCTACAAGCTAAAGCATGTTGCAGATGGCAGCATTGAGAAGTAAAAAGCTCGCTTTGTGGCTTGGGGGTTTTCATAGGTTGAGGGAGTTGACTATGATGATACTTTTGCGCCGGTTGCTAGATACACTTCGATCAAGGCAGTGATCTTCATTGCAGTAGAGATGGGTTGGAAGATCCACCAGATGGATGTGAAGACCACATTTCTGAATGGTCTTATTGAGGAGGAGGTGTATATTGAGCAACCATTGGGCTTTGAGGTGAATGGGAGAGAGTCTCATGTGTCTAGACTGAAGAAGGCATTGTATGCGCTGAAACAAGCTCCCATAGCTTGGTATTCGAGGATAGATGCCTATTTGCAGTAGTTGGGTTTTGAGAAGAGTGAGGTGGATCCCAACCTATACTTCATTGTGGTTGGAGAGGATCCTCTCATTCTTCTGCTTTATGTGGATGATATTTTCATTACAGGGGCAGAGAGACTCATCAACAGCTGCAAGGAGATCCTTGCTTCATATTTCGAGATGATTGATATCGGACTGATGCATTACTTCTTGGGATTGGAGGTTTGGCAGGAGCCTGGACACATCTTCCTGGGATAGGGAAAGTATGTGTGTGATATTCTGAGAAGATTTCAGATGGGATATAGCAGGCCCATGACCACTGTCTGGGAAGTTGTTCCTAGACCTGAGGGGAAGTCAGTGGTGACTTCCAGATGGCTCTACAAGCTAAAGCATGTTGCAGATGGCAGCATTGAGAAGTAAAAAGCTCGCTTTGTGGCTTGGGGGTTTTCATAGGTTGAGGGAGTTGACTATGATGATACTTTTGCGCCGGTTGCTAGATACACTTCGATCAAGGCAGTGATCTTCATTGCAGTAGAGATGGGTTGGAAGATCCACCAGATGGATGTGAAGACCACATTTCTGAATGGTCTTATTGAGGAGGAGGTGTATATTGAGCAACCATTGGGCTTTGAGGTGAATGGGAGAGAGTCTCATGTGTCTAGACTGAAGAAGGCATTGTATGCGCTGAAACAAGCTCCCATAGCTTGGTATTCGAGGATAGATGCCTATTTGCAGTAGTTGGGTTTTGAGAAGAGTGAGGTGGATCCCAACCTATACTTCATTGTGGTTGGAGAGGATCCTCTCATTCTTCTGCTTTATGTGGATGATATTTTCATTACAGGGGCAGAGAGACTCATCAACAGCTGCAAGGAGATCCTTGCTTCATATTTCGAGATGATTGATATCGGACTGATGCATTACTTCTTGGGATTGGAGGTTTGGCAGGAGCCTGGACACATCTTCCTGGGATAGGGAAAGTATGTGTGTGATATTCTGAGAAGATTTCAGATGGGATATAGCAGGCCCATGACCACT
>CBVK0100366780.1:0-21480 GCA_900067695.1 Picea abies
ATGTATTTGGTCAATACCAGTCCAAATATTTGCTTTGTTGTTAACAGTCTCAGTCAGTTCATGGTGGAGCCTAGGAGAGTGCATTGGGTGGTAGCAAAACATGTGCTCAAGTATCTTTGTGGTACGATAGATTATGGTTTGGACTATCATAGAGGAGATGGAGTTCGTCTGGTTGGATATACATACTTAGATTGGGCAGGATGTGTCAGTGATAGGAAAAGCACTTCAGGGTGCTGCTTCGGATTGGGATCAACAATAGTGTCTTGGTTCAGTCGAAAGCAGAATTCAGTGGCTTTGAGTTCGATAGAGGCTGAGTTGAGGCCTACTGTGCAGTTGAGGCCTACTGTTATTTACTGTGATAATCAGAGTTGCATCAAACTCTCGGAGAATCCAATTTTTCATGACCGGTCTAAGCATATAGAGATTTGGTATCACTTCATCCGTGATTATGTTCATAGAGGAGTTGTGGAGCTACAGTACATATCTACAGATGAGCAGGTTGCAGATATACTCAAAAAGGCATTGGGCAGAGGCAAGTTTGTATTTTTCAGGGACAAGCTTGGAATGGTGAGTAACACTTTCCTCGGTATGAGGGAGTGTTAAATTTTTAATTAAAATAAAGTACCAAGGCAAGTGTTTCTCTTCCCTAGGTGCCTAAGGGGGAGAAAGTGCCTAATGTGGGTCCTAGTCAAATTAATTTGTGAGATGAAAGTTAAAATATAACTTTATGACTAAAGTGAGGGTGAGTGAAGAGACACCTAATCTCAGCCACTCATCTAATCTAATCTCAACCATTAGATTAGAAAACCCCTCACCTTCCCTCATGAGGTTGATTAGGGAAAGAGGGAGCACCCATTGTGGGTTGTTCATCCATTTTTTCTTGTTGAGAGAGAAAGAGAGAAAAGAGAGGAGGTTGAGCTGGAGAAATAGAGGCAACATTTACAAAGTTGGGCGTGCATCCCAAGGCAACAAGCTAGCATGGATATCAAGACAAGGTACAACCATTAATGCAGATCGTACAGTACGGATTTCTAAAGGCTGTACAACCATTTTTCATGCACAAAAATTGAGGGAGACAACAGAATAATTTTTGAGGAGTTTGGCATGCATCCCAAGGATGTTGTACAACCATTTATTGGCACAAAAATCGAGGTAACTGCTGCAATTAATTTCTAAGTGTATTTCCATACAGTTCGTACAGTTTGGTATGAATTTTGAGGGTCGTACAACATGGTTTTCAAGGAGCTATTCATGCTGGGTTTTCCGTACAATCTTAGCAGGGTTTTGGCATGAATTTCGAGACAGACCGTACATCATTAATTGCTGGGACAACTGTACATTTGTACGGATTTATGGGACAGAAATCGAGGAGCATTTTCCAGGACTTTTCAGATGGATTTTTTTTGCGAAAGAAAGTCCAGATGAGTTTGTGTAAATTTCTGACGATGAATATGCTGTAAAAGAAATTTCTCATAAGCTCAATAATAATAAAAAGCCCTCTCTCATTGGTTTTCCCCTTGTGGGTTTTTCCAGGGTCAAATTTAGACCAAAAATCTTTGTCTATAAATTTTTTGAGTTTTGCATACTGCTGATATTTTATTTCTGCATTGAAAACGATGTTCAGAATCCTCATGTTTCAGTTCTGAAGTTTATTTTCTGCTAAGTTTTTATATGCTGAAACTGTGATGAAACTGTGTTGAAACTGTGTTGAAACTGGGTTTGGGCATTTAACTTTGGCTAAAAAATCAGCGAGACTGAAACTGGGTTGGGGTCTGAAATTTTAACACTCTTCAACCTACATGGGAAGTGTCTTGTCCACCTCATCGGGTTTCTTGGCGGCTTTTCTTTTACCTTTCTTCCTCTGCACAGGAGTTTCTTCATTTCTTATCACAGGCTTCTCAAAGTCTTTCATAGAGGTTTCATATTTTCTCTCCAAAGGCATTTTAGTACCTTTACCTTTCCCTTTCTATACAGAGGCTTCTTGTTTTTCTTCCACAGGCTTTTCTATGCTTTTTCCCTTCTTCTTTTGAATAGGGGTTTCTGGTAAGGACTGGTCTTTGAAAACCTCCTTAGGAATTAATGACCTTGTGAAAGGTATTTTACCCTTGATTTCGACTGCTAGAGGAGAATAGGGAAAGAGAAGCTTCTTCCCTCTCTTGGATGTAGCTTTGGTAGAAGAAGACACCTCTTCTAACCCTGGTGGAGGAGGTGGTGAAAAATCTCTATGTGGAGAAGGACAAACTTCCTCCTCAGCTTCTATGATCTTCTTGTTGATCTATGAAACTTCAACATGGGCTTTTCCCTTTCTCTTCCTACCGGTCCCTTCTTTAGTAGTACTGGTGGGTGATAAAGGGATTGCTTTCTATGATTGAGGAGTTGGTGCTAGATCCAACTTGAAATGAGAGGTAACAACAAAATACTCCCATGAAATCTCTTTCTTACCCAATTCCTCAGAGACTAGCATTCTGATTAATCCAGAATGGAAAAGGCTAGACTCCACATCTTTAGATTTGGCTTGTATCATTTCTAACATCTTACCTATACTCCTCAACAAGTAATAGGGAATATTCATCTCAAACTTACTAGTAAAATGTAGCAACAACATTATATGGTACTAGTACAATGTGTTAAATCTTCCTTCACAAGTAAAATATCTTTGTATGATCTTCAATAATCTGTCAAATTGTTCAATCAATTGACTCCTTGGCATACTTTTGGACAAATCATTGGATTGATATTCAGGTTTAAAAAGATCTTTTGCATAGGCTGAACTCAAAGCCATGGCTTTGAACCACTTTTCACCTGTAATGGGGATCCCTGTTGCAGCTGAGATAGAGGCTTCCGTCACCTCATACTCCAAATCCCCAACCTTGTTTTTCCTACCATCAAACTGTAATGCAAACTGTCTTGCTACCTCTGGATGGCCTCTCTGCATGTTCTGATAGAAAGAGAGGCACCCTACTCTTTGAAAGGCCTCTCTTGCCATGGGCTCTGTATCAAAAAGATGCATGTCCACCGATTATGTCCTAACCACCTTCCCACCTTTGTGTGTCTTCCTCAATTGAGGAGTCTCCATGGCTCAAAATGAGGGATTTTAGGAGGCTTAAGGGGTGGTAATGACCAGGAAGGATTTGAATCCAGCTTCAAATATATAAGGCTGACCCTTTTAGAGATACTGATGCTAGTAAGCCAAGCTCAAATTTAGGAATTATACCCTTAGGCTTGTACACATATTCCGGAGTGTAAACAGTGAGGGGCAATCCGAAATTGGCTCTTTGCAATGAGTAAAAAATGCTAAACTCCAATGATGAAAGGAAGCAAGGGAGGTAGAGAGGGTTTAAGCAGTGCCTCTGGGTAGCGCAACGCATACACAGAGGATAGGCTATTTACAAGATTGTGATTTCAATGGCTAAGGCAGGAAGCAATAAACTGATTTAGACACAGGCAATGAAGATACAGGTTTGAAAAAAGAAAGAAGATAAGGCTATCATGCAAAGACGAGTCCCTTACAACTGTGAAAACTTGGAAAACCAAAACCCGAGCGCAAATTTCTTGTGAAAATTAATATGCAGAGGGGGGAAACACGGGATACCTATGGAGTAGACACCTATTGGAATCTTCAACGAAATATCAGGATGAGATTGCAAAAACTTCATCCTTCGAACCCACTTCAGTCTCAAACTTGGTTGCCTTGTTGTCACCTGATCAGAACTTGTGAGTTTGCGCAGCGCATCACTGTTGAGCCTTTCAAAATTATAAACCGTTACCAGAGCTCGTAAATGAAATATATAGAAATCATCTTTAAATAACTGATGGCACTGAAAGCAAGGGACATGACATCAGTCGTGGCAATCATGACTTGAGGTGGGAGTATGATGAACTGGATAGGCGCTACGGATCTGCATGATGAGTAGGCAGTGTTTCCAATTCAAAAAATGATTTGATAGGTAAGAGAGGATGATAAGGCATTCTTATGAGGTCATGAGTGAGGAGAGAGGTGTGTCACATTAGCCTAATCATGGGAGGGATCAACCTAGGGACAAGTCATGAAAGGGATCAAAAAATAAACCATGAGCTAAAATGGTTCAAGGATAAAAAACCAATAAACTAGAGCTAAGACTCAAAACTTTAATCATCTGAGTGGTCCTACCAAACATAAACTAATAAAGGGATGAAACTTTAAAATAAAATTAAAAATCTAAGGCTTAAAAGGAATGAAAACAAACTAAAAAACCCAAGGCAATTTAGTGTGATAACATTGGCTCCACAGGGGATGGCATGCCCCCTGCGGGCTGCCAAGAATGAGTATATACAATGCCTTATCCTAGGGCTATGGGGTCAGTTATTGAAACAAAGAATAAAAAGAGAATGATATTTACAATGACATGAAGAGCCACTCAAGGCTCAAGCAAAGTACTTTTTCAGGAAATGCCCATTGACAGGGCCACCAAAAACCTCTTTATTATCCATATTCTGCAACTTGAAAGTGTTATTAGAGAATACCTCAGAGATTTTGAAAGGACCGATCCATAAAGCTTCAAATTTACCGTGCTTGCCTTTATCTTGCTTTGGTGCATCCCACTTGAGCACCAGATCACCCAATTGAAAATCCTCTTTGTTAACCTTTTTGTTGAAATCCTGCTTGATCTTCAGTTGATGGTCAGATTCTTTGTCTACAAGCTGCTCCTGGGTCTGTTGCACTTCAACCAGCTGCTGAATCCTTCTAATCATATGATTAGGTTCCCCTTGATAATCTTGGAAGAATTTTGCCACAGTTAAAGCAAGACAAGAAGGAAAATTTGCCTCAACTCCATACACCATCTAGAAAGGGGAAAGTCCCAAGGACCTTTTCACTATCACTTTGTCATCCCATAGAAAAAATTTGAGTTTCGAATCCCATGCCTTTTTGTTATCCTCTAACATCTTTTTAATGATCTTTATAATTCTTTTGTTCGAGGATTCTGCAATCCTGTTTCCATGAGGATAGTAAGGGGTGGAATGAATCAAAGTGATCCCAAACTGTTCACAGAACTAAATCAATGGTTTAGCCTTGAATGATGTAGCATTATCTGTGATGATTCTGTCAGGACACCCAAACCTTGCTATGATGTCTTCCAGGAAACCAATGGTCACTTTGTGTGAAGCATTCCGTGTGGGAATAGCTTCAATCCATTTAGTAAAGTAATCTGTAGTAGTCAAGATCCATCTATGTTGACCACTGGAAGCAGGATGGATTTCCCCGAAAAAATCTAGGCCCCACTGCTGGAAGGGTCCTGAGGCTGCCACAAGCTTTAATGGAAAAGACTTAAGCTGTTGCTTTCCGGAGAACTTCTAACACTTAGCACAGGCTCTAATCTTAGAAAAAACATTAGTGAAAAAACTGAGCTAGAAGTACCCAGCCCTGAGGATCTTGTATGTCGTGGTTCTCCAATAATGATGCCCCACATAAATTGTCGTGGAAATCAGACATGATCCTTTGGCCTTCTTGGGGGTCTAGGCATCTCAAAAATCACTCCTAATGGATCCTTCCAATACAAAACTTGATCAACAAGGCAATACTTTATTGATTTGATTTTTAAGGCACTCACCTTGTTCCTTTCCATACCACTTGGAGGCTGTAAATTTTGCAGAAAAAATATAATGTCCTTGTACCAGCTGCAATTTTTCAATGCAGAGATGATTTGAGGACCTTTATCATTTATCTTAGCCTACTAATTTTCTGAACATGAGTGGATGAAATTCACCCCCAATGTTAAGTAATTTGATTCAACCAAGAGCTTGGCTAAACCCTGGCCTTTAACCAATTTTGTGGGCCTAATCTCCAAATCAAATTCAAGTACTTTAGAAATCCACTTGCTTCTTTTTTCGTCTATATCAGGCTGGATACGAATTTCTTTTACATCAACTAATGAGACATAAACAATAAATCTTGAATGCAGGACATAAACTCTGAAGGACTTAAGAGCTTTAACCAATGCATAGGCTTGTTTGTCCATGATGTCATATTTTAGTTCAACATCTCTCAATTCCCTACTGAAAAAGGAAATGGGTTGCTCTAAGCCTTCAACATTCTTCTGCAATAGGACTGTTGCTACTGTATCAAAAAAGGCAAAAGAAAAAATAAGAAAGTCCTTGGAGTAATCGAGTCTAACAAGAACCGGGGCTTCAGTCAAGGATTTCTTTACTTGATCAAAAGAATCACGAGATTCAACAGTCCATTTGATTTCACTATCCTTCCTCATCATGGTTGTGATATACTTAACCAACTCAGCAAAATTTGACACAAATCTTCTCAAAAAATTGATTTTTCCTAGAAAATATTGTACCTCTTTTTTAGATCTAGGAAGTGACAATTTTTGTATAGCCTCAACCCTGCTGGAATCAATCCCTACCCCTTCAGCTGACACAATATTCCCCAATAATTTTCCTTCTTTCATGGCAAACAATGGTTTTTTTGGATTCAAAGAGAGGCCAAATTTTTTGCATTTCAAGAAAACCTTTCTTAAATGATCACATCGTTCTTTATCAGACTGAGAATACATTGTTATGTCATCCAAATAGATAACAAAAAACTTATCCTTTTCTCCAATAAATGTTATGTCCATAGCTCGTTGAAAAGTTGCCCCGTTCATCAAACCAAAGGGCATCTTAGCATACATAAATGTACCCCAAGGAGTGGTAAAGGTCGTCTTCTCTCTGTCTTCTGGCAGAACAGAGACCTGATTGTATCTAGAAAATCCATCAACCATAGACGTCCTAGATGCTCCTGTCACCTTCTGCAATATATGCTCCATGTTGGGTAAAGGGTAATTATCCTTCTTTGAGCTTCTGTTCAGATTTCACAAATCAACACAAAGCCTGATTTCTCCATTCTTTTTTCTTACTGGGACCAAATTGGCTACCCATTCAGAATACCTCAAAGGAATGATAATTTTTGCATCTAAAATCTTCTTAACTTCTTTCTCCATGGCAGGTAGCAACATAGGATTGATTTGCCTCAAGTTTTTCCTGAAGGGTTTGGTGTTTTATTTTAATGGGATATTGTGCTCTATTATGCTTGTGTCATAAGTTCTGATATATTCATAAGTCCAAGTGAATACATCAGCAAATTCTTTCAACAACTTAGTATATTCTTCCCTTTTCTCTTCTGATAGGATGCTTGACAATTTGACATTTTGGATCCTTTTTAGTGCCCACATTGCACTCAGTTATATCTGCATCATCAATGGATACCCTCCCTTTCAATGCCACATCATTCCCATCAAATAATCTTTCCAAGGGAACCAGTCCCTTTGGTATATGATTACTAGGAGCTGCACAATATGATGATTAGCACTTTTATTGAGGAAAACATCAGCATGAGGAGTGACTTCTGAATCATGATCCTAATCAATGTGTAATGCATAAAATTCATCAACAGTCTCAAAAACAATTTTAAGTTCTAAATCATCTTCAAACACCTTCCAATATTTTACATTGTCCAGTATAGAAGGCTTGTATTTGACTTCTACATCATACTTGATTTTTGGTGGTATAGGAATTCTGAAGTTGCTTGCTGATACAGCCAAAAAATCAGCCATGGTATTCTCTTCTCTAGGAATTAATGATATATTAAAAGCTGAGAAAAAACTGTCCACCAAATCCCACACTTCGTTTCTATAAGATCTAAGCCTAGGATGCTTTGTTTGATAACGATTTTTAATCTAATGTACTATCAATTCAGCATCCCCAAATACTGATAGCTCTTCTATCCCCATGTCTTTAGCTACCCTCAATCCCAAGACAAGAGCCTCATACTCTGCCACATTATTAATAGTCTCAAATTCTAGTTTATATGACAAAGATATAGTTTCTTGAGTTGGTGAGACAAAGATCACCCCAGCACCAACACCTTCCTTGGAAGAGGCTCCATCAAAGAACATCTTCCAGACATAAGAGGTTAGAGAAGGCTCCTCAGAAAAGTTGGGGGACTATTTTCTGATTTCTAAAGGGGCTTCAGGAGCATCAGTGAGCTGCAAAATACTAGATCCCAGATCTGTATCAAAAGCAAAAACAGGGTGATTTGTGGGATTTGCTTCATCACTAATGATGTAAGCCAATTGAGCTTCCCTATAAAGTCTTATATGCTCTCCCCCAAAAACAAGAATAGTAGCATAAGAGAGATCCATCTGCAAGGTTCCCCCAAGTTTTTTTATCCAGGATCTTGACAAGAGCATGCCAAAATTGGGGGGAACATCAGAAACTACGATATCCATAAGTATACTCTTCATGGGAAACTGAAATAAGGTCACCACCATATCCTTAATGACTCCAAGACACTTGACTTTTCTGGAGTCAAAAGAATATAAGTCATGATAGGTCTTTATGACTTCTAACCCAAGTTCATCCATAACAGATTTTGGCATAAGATTGTGGGATGCCCCTGAATCCACGAGACAATTGTGTAGAAACTTATCATGTATATTCAGTGAGGTGTATAAAGGTGGGGATGAGTCATCTCTGTCTTCTATCAAAGGACATAAAATCACTACGGGTTTTTCATCTTGCGGATTTATTGAGTCAGTGGCATTTGGAGATGCTTCTGGCTGTAACATTTTGGATAAATATTTTTAAAATACTCATTTTTTATCAATTCCAAAAAAGGTATAGGGATCTTTATTTTTTGGATCTCATTCTTAAAACTGATGGAAGGGGAAGGCTTCAAAATCTCTTTGGTTTCAGGAGGAGGATTTCTAATCAGAACTTGTGGGTTTTGAGAGTCTTTTTCCTTACTGCTCATTGTCACAGCCTTGGCATAATCTTCTTTTTCAGCAGGTTGTTTAGGGGAATCAGTTTTTTCTTCATTCTTCTTAGATCTCAGATTATATCTACCAACATTTTCTTTTGCTTTCTCTCCCTTACTTAACTCATTTATTTTAATATCCATTAAAGATTTTTCATAAGAGGATTGAGTCAAGTTTGGGGATGGGGATGTGTCACCTAAGCAGTGAATCTCGGGATCAGCTTCTGCCTCCTCTTCCTCTTCATTAGTAACCAAATTGTTTTGTAAAGGAGCTTGTACCCTCTAATCATCTCTTTCTCTATTTTCAGGATCTCTGGGAAATATTTGGGGAGCATTATTTGGTCTCCTGTAGTTACCTCCGTTATCATTGTTTTGAGCATTTTTATATGTCTATTTCCCTTCTGATTTTAATTTTTCAATTTCAGTGGAAAGATATTTTACTAATTTGGTCAGCTCATCTACTTGAGAATGGACAACGGAAGAATCAGAAGTTGAAGCTTCAACTCTGTTTTTTCTTCTATCTCTATCAGATTTCCCCTTGAGCTTATCTAATGCCAATATGTTGGATTCTACATCTAAGGCAACATCTTGCATATGAACTAAGGAAGGTGACCTTCTTTCTCTCAAAAGGAGACAGAATTCGAAATCAAATGCACTGGCATAAGTGATTTTTGCAGAAGTTTCAGTGGGTTTTATCTCATCAGGGATTTTGTTGTACATTTTGTTAAATATTTTAGAAAAGTCAGAGACAGACTCTCCTTCTTTCCTTTTTAAGGATCTGAATTCGGTGATGTAGTACAAAAAGTCTTTTTTTTTCCCCCAATGCCTCAAGAAGGATTCATCCAATGCTTTAGTACCAGTAATGGATCCAGGGGCCAGACCCCTAAACCACTTCCTAGCCTCACCAAAAAGGCTTTGGACAAAAACCCTCATCCACACATCCTCATTTTCAATATTTTGGTTATCTGCATGGCTATAGAAAGCAGCAAGATATTCCACAACTATTATATCTTCTTCTCTAGTAAACTTGGGCATGTATTTCAAATAATATCCAGGGGAAAGAGCATTCACTGGATGAGGTAAGACTAGTGGAGCATATCTTGCAGCCACTATGGCATCCATCCTATTTTCAGGGGGGTTAACAAATGCCATTTGATTTTGGATTCTTGGTGAACAAGAAGGAGAAGGAGACTTGACTGTGTGCAGAGTTGGAGAAGAAGGAACGGATGAAGGGGGAGTTTCAGTTTTCACAATAGAAGGCTGAGTCTTGGAAGAAGATAGTAAGGTATGGAAAGGGGATGAAGTTCCTACTTCTTTGGCAGCAAATTTTTTAACAGAGAGAGGTGTAGCAAAGCCTAAAGTAGAGAAATCTTCAAAACTATCAAGACTGAAACACTTTTCAATGTCAAGGGAAGAAAATATGTCAATTTTTTCTTCTTTCAATTCAGTTTCAAAGGAAGAGTATTCAATAGGAAACTCTTCAAAATCAAGTTTTTCATATACTTCAGCAGAAGGTAAATAAATCTTACTTGATAAAACAACTGGAGTATCAAGAGTAGAATCGGGCAATTGACCAGAAACACTTGTAGCAACAGCAGAAAAACTTTTCAGAGAAGCTTTTCCCTTCTTAATTATTTTCTCTGGGTCAGCCTCAGACGAAACCAAAGGTAGTTGTGGATTTGATCTCATATGTCTGCCTTTAGGTGCCAGAGCTGAAACAATGGAGTCACCAGGTGTAGGTTGCAATCTTCAAAATACTGAGTTCTAATGCACCTTTAGGACTAGTATACTGTGTTGTTTAATCCCAGGGAAAAGTCTTCAAATTGTTCCCCGACAACGGCGCCAAGAATGTTAGCACTAGGAGTCACCTTCAAATTGCATGGAAGGCAAGCCCAGTACCCATCAGGTTTATAAGTGAATGTAAAGGTTTTTAAAGGGTCAAATGGAAAAGGACTCAAATGATAATGTTCTAACTCAGATAATAGGGCTAGCATGCACCAACAATCAACGTCTTGGCTAACTTCAATTAGTATTTTTGGAGTAAGTATGAATAGAGGGAAGACTTGAATAGGAGAAGTGTAGGGACTACTGTAAACATCGGGTCTACAAAAGCCTAAGGAAGAAAGTTTCTTAACACAAGATCTTCTTGAACTGAGAAACTAAGGAAGCTAAATAAACATCATGATAACATAATGATCAAACATCCATCATAACATCACCACAATCATTCATGTGAATCATTCAAAACATGAACATTTAGCATCGGAAGCAAATAAGCTGAAAGAGAAGATGATTTCTATTATTCAAAATGTCTTAAATCCAGTACATCACTAGATCACGGTTACTTCATCAAAATATTACAGTCTCAGGGAGCCTTGCTCAACCATCCCCACCTACTAAAGCAATTGATCTTTTTACTTATAACAAAAGGGAGGCAACAACTAGAGGTACAAGCTGGCCTCCTTCCCTTGAAAAACTCTAAACATTTATTTGATTTAACAACTTATCTAACCACCTATGCTATAAAACAAGAAAATGTTGGTGACTAATCCAACTGAACTTCAAACTGATTTGATTCCCTTTTGTTGCACAATTCCTTGTTTTTCATGTGTCCTTCAAAGCATGTGGTTGTCTTCATGATGACAGTTGTTGTTTCTACATCCTTATCCATCATCAATTAATCCAAAAGTTGTTAGCTTGGTCCTTCTAGATCCCTGGTGTTTGTTGGCATCTTCCTTGGGTAGAGAATCTGGGTAGCACACTACAAGGAGAAAAGGTAGCGCCATTGTGTTGCATATGTGTGCAAAATTTTTCCCTCTGTGAAATATTCGGTAGTGCCACTATGCTGTGTATATGTATAGACTCTGCTCTTTGTGCAATATTAGGTAGCGCCACTGTGTTGCGCCTATATGGAAATTCTATTCTCTTCCAAATATTAGGTAGCGCCACTTACCCTGCGTCTGTGTACAGGTTTGGGTAACATTGCCAAAAACACAACGCCTTTAATCTTGAACATGTGCAGAGCAATTTGTGTTCTTTCATGATGACAAAATCATTTTACTTAGGTGCCTTGACCATACAATAGGTAGTGCCTTTTACCACTGGGTGAAGCTAGCACTTAGCTAAAAATCAAAATCTAGATAGCTAAACGCTTAGAATCCTATATAGATGGCAGAGATAATATTTGCATATCAGTTAACCCTCCCAAAAAGGAACCATCCTCAAAAATGGGGCTTACCTTTTACCAGCTATTTTGTCATTTTGACACTTAACCTAACACTCTTTCTGGTAGAAAGAGGATCTTCAATTGACACGACAAACTTCTTCTTATTAGCATTGACAGGCTTCTTCAGTGTAGTTGTGCTCTCCTTAGCTATTGGTTTGTCATCCTCAATGGAAACTTCAACCAACACCTGTAAATTTATTTGGGCTACCTCATCTTGAAAGTACTTCAGCTCTGCCTTTAGCTTCCTGTTCTGAGACTGAAAGCCTCTCTTCTATTTGTAAAGATTCTTTAGCTGTATATGAAGGGGTTGGGCCCTTATTTCTGCAAACCTTTCCAAGTCAAGGGTGTGACTGTAGCCATCCATAAGCTCTGTCATCTTGGCTATGTCAGACATGGCTTCCTTTTTCAATTGAACCACTTCCTTTCTTGCATCTTTAAGTTGCCTGATAAGTCTCTTGAAGGTATGACTTCCAGGAGGAGAAGTGTTATGCACAATCTCAAGAGGTTTTTTCTCAGTCTCCTCTTCCACCTACATGGGAAGTGTCTTGTCCACCTCATCAGGTTTCTTGGTGGCTTTGCTTTGACCTTTCTTCCTCTACACAAGAGTTTCTTCATTTCTTATCACAGGCTTCTCAAAGTCTTTCACAGAGGTTTCATCTTTTCTCTCCAAAGGTCTTTTAGTACCTTTACCTTTCCCTTCATGTACATAGGCTTCTTGTTTTTCTTCCATAGGATTTTCTATGTTTTTTCCCTTCTTCTTTTGAATAGGGGTTTCTGGTAATGACTGCACTTTGAAAACCTCCTTAGGAATTGATGACCTTGTGAAAGGTATTTTACCCTTGATTTCGACTGCTGGAGGAGAAGAGGGAAAGAGAATCTTCTTCCCTCTCTTGGATGTAGCTTTGGTAGAAGAAGGCACCTCTTCTAACCCTGGTGGAGGAGGTGGTGAAAAATATTTGTGTGGATAAGGACAAACTTCCTCCTCAACTTCTATGACTTGCTTGCTGATATCTGAAACTTGAACAGGGGCTCTGCCCTTTCTCTTCCTACTAGTCCCTACTTTAGTAGTACTGGTGGGTGACAAAGGGATTGCCTTCTGTGATTGAGGATCTGGTGCTAGATCCAACTTGAAATGAGAGGTAACAACAAAATGCTCCCATGAAATCTCTTTCTTACCCAATTCCTCAGAGACTAGCATTCTGATTAATCTAGAATGGAAAATGCTAGAATCCACATCTTTAGATTTGTCTTGTATCCTGTCTGACATCTTACCTATACTCCTCAACAAGTAATAGGGAATATTCATCTCAACCTTACCATTAAAATGTAGCAACAACCTTATATGGTACTGGTACAATGTGTTAAATCTCCCATCACAAGTAAAATATCTCTGTATGATATTCAATAATCTATCAAATTGTTCAATCAATTGACTCCTTGGCATACTTTTGGACAAATCACTGGCTTGATATTCAGGTTTAAAAAAGATCTTTTTCATAGGCTGAACTCAAAGCCATGGATTTGAACCACTTTTCACATGTAATGGAGATCCCTATTGCAACTAAGATAGAGGCTTCAGTCACCTCAAACTCCAAATCCCCAACCTTGGTTTTCCTGCCATCAAACTGTAATCCAAACTATCTTGCTACCTCTGGATGGCCTCTCTGCATATTCTGACAGAAAGAGAAGCACCCTACTCTTTGAAATGCCTCTCTTTCCATGGGCTCTGCATAAAAAAGATGCGTGTCCACCGGTTCTATCCTAACCACCTTGCTACCTTTGTGTGTCTTCCTCTATTAAGGAGTCTCCATGGCTCAGAATGAGGGATTTTAAGAGGCTTAAGGGATGGTAATGACCAGGAAAGCTTTCAATTGGGCTTCAAATATATAAGGCTAGCCCTTTTAGACAGACTGATGCTAGTAAGCCAAGATCGACTTTAGGAATTATACCCTTAGGCTTGTACAAATATTTTGGAGTGTAAACAGTGAGGGGCAATCTGAAATTGGCTCGTTGCAATGAGTAAAAAATGCTAAAATCCAATGATGAAAGGATGCAAGGGAGGCATAGAGGGTTTAAGCAGCGCCTCTAGGTAGCGCAACACATACACAGAGGATAGGCTATTTATAGGCTTGTGATTTCAATGGATAAGGAAGGAAGAAATAAACTGATTTAGACACAGGCAATGAAGATATAGGTCTAAAAAGGAAAGAAGACAAGGCTATCATGCAAAGATGAGTCCCTTACAACTGTGCAAACTTGGCAAACCAAAACCCGAGCACAAATTTCTTGTGAAAAATAATATGAAAAGGGGGGAAACACGGGATACCTGTGGAGTAGACACCTGTTGGAATCTTCAACGAAATATTAAGATGAGATTGCGAAAAATTCAACCTTTGAACCCACTTCAGTCTCAAACTTGGTTGTCTTGTTGTCCCTTGATCAGAACTTGTGGGTTTGCACAGTGCATCGCTGTCGAGCCTTTCAAGATTATAAACCGTTACCAGGGCTCGTAAATGAAAGATATGGAAAACATTTTTATCTAACTGTTGGCACTGAAAAAAAGGGACATGACATCAGTTGTGGCAATCATGACTTGATGTGGGAGTACGATGAACTGGATAGGCAGTACGGAACTGCCTAATGAGTAGGCATCATTTCCAATTCAAAAAATGATTAGATAGGTAAGCGAGGACGATGATGCATGCTTATGAGGTCATGAGTGAGGAGAGAGGTGTGTCACATCAATCTAATCATGGGAGGGATCGACCTAGGGACAAGTCATGGAAGGGATCAAAAAATAAACCATGAGCTAAAATGGTTCAAGGATCAAAAACCAATTTGAGGATCAAACTAGAGCTAAGACCCAAAACTTTAATAATCTAAGGGGTCCTACCAAACATAAACTAATAAAGGGATGAAAATTTAAAAGAAAATTAAAATCTAAGGCTTAAAAGGAATGAAAACAAACTAAAAGACCCAAGGCAATTTAGCGTGATAACACTAACTTTGGACATAAGGTTGCAGATTGCACGGATTATAAAAGAAATGTTCAAGAAAGAAAATTTTATGTGGCTCCATGTAACATTGAATGTTACAAATGTCATAGCTATGGAAACATAGATCAGATTGTAGAAGCATGATTTATACTTCCATGAAAGAGAACATTGATATCGGATATAAGAAAGTATGGATAAGAAAATAAGAAGAACAGATGAACAAAGACCAGGTCCCAGAGATCGCAATATTGGCAATAAAACAAGATGAAGACAAATCTACAAAGAAAAAGGAAGATGTCAGATACATAAAGGTTTAGGAAAAGAAATGAAAGAAAAGGAGGACAAGTAAATAAGGAAGAGGTTCAAGAGATTGTACTTTCAGGTATTGTAGTCAAAGATGAATCCACAAACAGAAAGAAAGAAGTTTGAGTTCAGAGAGATGATGAATCTACCAATGAAGATGATGATGACTCTGCATCAGAGAAGGAATTGTTCTGATCCATCTATCTTAGAGACTCCCAGGTAATATGAATATTAGACAGGGGAGTCTATGCGGTAGCTGAGACAAACCAGAGAACCATCCTTTGAGCAGCTTGCAGAGTTTGAGTAGATAGATTTAGAGAAGTCAATTAGCAGAAGTACAATATGATAGATTAATTAGTTGTAGTAGTGAATACTTCGTGATAGTACAGTGACATATGGGTCAACATTATGGACAGTTGTGTAGCAGAGTCTTGGACAGTATGGACAGAGATGGATTTGTAAGAAAACTTAGAAGGTTTGGAAAAATATATGACAGTGGACGAGAGCATGGATTCAACCATACCTTTATATTTAATATTTGAAGCCCCTTCTCTCAAATATGCCCTAGTATTTGATGCCACATCATAGATTTTTCTCCAGAGAGTACATGAGTTTTTCCTTCTTCATCTCCAATCTCAAGAACCATGAAACAATTGCACCCATCACTAATAGTGCTTCCTAGAAACTTATATAGAGATCCAATACGAACTCCCCTCAAAAACACCATTTCCCCTCAAACCATATTGCAAGTTTCCTTTTCAAACATTGTTTTTACACTTTCATTACCCATCTAACTTACATAAATCAAATTCTTGGCCAATCCCAGGATGTGCAAAACACTAGGGAGTGTTCTAATCATACCATCCATGAGATTCAACTTGAATTTTTCTCTTCCTATATTTTTGGTTGTAGAGTCATATCCTAGAAAAACATCACCCCCATCATACCTTTCATACTTGCAAAATTAGTCCTTATGAGGAGTCATATGAAAGGATTCACCTGAATCGAACAAACATGCCTCATGATCTACATGTGTGATTGAAGAAGCTGATAACACATCCCCTCCTTCATCCGTGGAGGTTTTTGCTTCTATAGAAGGGGCAACATCAACCTCCTTCTCTCTCTCAACACTTTTGGATCTACATTGTTTCTTGTAATACCCTTCTTTTCCACATCTCCAGCATACCTTTACAAATAAGGCATATGTGCTCTGAATTTCCAGGTTATTCTGCCTCATCTCTTTTGAAAACAAGGATGATACCACATCATCAAAACGTAAAGTCATTCCATTACTATTAAAGATGAAAAACCATGCGCCACTAAACTGCTAAAGACGAAAAATCACCCCCGCTGTAGGTGAAAGATCACCCAAAAATTTGGCGAATAAACCCCCCTAATAGGGGGACCCAAAATCATGCAAAGAATATTACACATACCCAACAATAGGAAGCGAGTGTAGCATAAGACAAGTCCATTTGTAGACTACCACCTAGATCATGAGCACAATTTCTTGACAACAACATACCCCATGAATCAGGCACATCAATTGCCACTATGTCCATCAAAACTCTAGTTTCAGGTTCAGTTGTCGGATAAACAAGTAAGTACTTTATGACATCGTAGACCTTAACTTCCCTAGCATCCATTGTGCAAAAATTTCTATAAGGTTTTGTTGTCTCTAATCCAAGCTGCTACATAACACCTAGAGGCATGACATTGGTTGAAGCCCCAGTGTCCAACATACAATTATGTAGAATCAACTCATTCACACCTAAGGAAATGAAGAATGGGTCATGATTCCCATTAAAACCTCCCCTATTAGTGGTTTCAAGGACTATAGGTTGATCTTGGGAAGGATCATTGTTAACTTTAACAAAACCTGAATCCCTCCCAACTTCCATTTTAAGTGAAGGAATCTACGTAAGCTCAATGAAAGGGACAATTATATGAAACTTGCAAAGATAAACATCCAAGTCTATATTGATTCCATCACTAGGTGTTTGTGAAGTTTATCCACTATCTTGAGTTCTTGTGGGTTGGATATGTTGCTTCCTTCTGAGAATCTCCTTAGGCACTTCGTGACTAGGTTTTTGACTTGAGGGGTCTTGGGGTTGTTGAGAAACTTTTTTACCCCTTCTTTGGTAGTGCCTTCAAAGGACCAAAATCTAATTAAGTCTTTCTATCTCACGTTGAAAAGGATATGAATACCACATGAAGAATGTGTCCCAAAATTCAATAGTTTATGAAATCACTCTAGAAAGTATGTTGCTCACTAGGGTGATATTCATTTCTACTTATTATGAAGTGTGGGAAGCTTACATTAGGTAAAAAGTTAAGGGTCATTCATGAAATTTATTCTGAATTGTAAAGTGTTTTTTGTAATATAAGGAAAATTGAGAGTTGTAATTGTCATTGGAGAATTCAAGAAGTCCTGAGAAACAATAGCAAAACCAACTATATATGACAAAGAGCACCCAATTAGAAGGGGCTCTTTCATTTCTGTAATTTTGGAATTGTTTTTGAAATCTAAATAGTAAGAATCCATCAAGGCCATTTTTGGAGGAGAAGGAAATATGTTATTTATGATGCTTTTGTTGTGAAATGTTTCCATCTTATTCATGATCATTGTGAATGTTATAAGGTTACATTACTAATTTCATAGACTACTCTTGTGTGAATATTGTTGCTTTGCAGTGTATTTCTTTTCCAATATCCTTGTTCTGAGATGATGAATAGATAGTTTTGAATAAGTTATTGTTGTAGAATAATATATGCATTTATTTGTTCATATATTACTAATACTTGTCTCTCGTTGATTTAATATTGTATGCAACAATTAGTGATTTTAATGTTTGTTCATTTCTTAGGTAGTTTTCTCGTATATAGGATAAATTAGAATAGACTAGATTTCTACATTTAGTTTTAGTTCATATTGCATCCTTTGCATCTCTGCATATGATAACCCCTCATACTCATTTATACTTGTAATGGTAGCTAGTCCAGAATCCAAATGGGACTCCTATCCCAAACTGTGTGAATTCTAATTGGGATTTCATACTAGGGAGTACCCTTGTTTGTTGAGGGGAATGTTTCCTACATCAACAAGTGGCTAGAATATTTACTTGGGGAATTTGTTAAGATTTTTTTTATCAAATTGAGATAGCTAAGGTTTGGGTAGCAACTTACCTAGATAGTCCACTAGTGACTCAAAAGAAGTCGCCTTAGATGAAGGAGCGGGGGAGGGTTGGGGGGGGGGTAGGCCCCCAACCAAATCCATCTCTAGAATATATTGGGAATAAAACTAAGAGTAGAGAATGGCACACAGTTGGGTTTTGGAAACACTAGACACAAGTATTGAAGCGATGATAATGTTCCTCAAGAATTTAATGAATACATTTTTTATATACCAAGAATGAGAAATCACAGTTGGGTTTTGGAAACACTAGACATAAGTATTGAAGCGATGATAATGTTCCTCAAGAATTTAATGAATACATTTTTTATATACCAAGAATGAGAAATCATTAGAGGAGATTATCCATCCTCCACAAGCATGCCTTGAACCTCCTTTGCAATCTAAGCACCCACGCGAAAGCATAGAATAAAACCATAACCTTCTTTGAGAGATAAGCCATGTGTTGGAGAGTAGAGGAAAACCATAACCTTGTTTGAGAGATAATCCATGTGTTGGAGAGTAGAGGAGAAGATGCTAAATGAGATTGAAAGAATGAGAGGAGTTAGGGGAAAAAGACAAATTCTTTCAAGAAATATATTATTTTTTATCTATGAAATTTGAAAATGGAGGATAATAATAAGTGTACATAGTCGATTAAAAGTTGTAATTTTACCTATATTTATTTTAATATTGTTTTATGTGAATGTATTAATTCCTTGACTTAGGAATAAAACATCATTTAAATATTTGTTACTATTAACATAAAGTTATTTTTACGGATTTTAATTACTGAGAGAAAAGGTGGAGGCCCCTAAAATTTGATTCTGAATTTTCTCTTCCTAGGGCCATAACTTTTGCATATGAACTCCATTTAGGTGGATGATATATTTTTGGAAATTTCGACATTTTCATGTCAATATATCAACATTAAACAATTTAAGACAAAATCATGGAAATAATTGATAAATTCAAAAACGAAATTCCCAACATGATAATATGACATTTGATTAACTAATTTCAAAATAAATGTCATTTTTAACGCCAAATATATTAGTGTGTATCCAACAAAAATATAGATACTTGAGGGATCAAAATTACTCTATTTATAATCAAGAACATGAATACAAACTAGACAACCAAATATATAAAATGAGATACTTGTGGATTCTCAAAAATATAAATCTAGTTCAGTATTCCTTCATAATCATGTGCAGAGATCGAGTCAATATGTAGATAGTAGTATTGCATGCTTATGCTCAAAGACACATAGGTTAGTCCATGTCATGAATCATGGCCTTTATTATCTCAATCATGGATCTATTCTTATGTTTTGCATCCCATTCTATTGTGGATTGTATGGTATTAAAAGATCCTCCTTGCAAAATTATCAAACTCTTTGCAAATGTACTCTCCTCCATTATCAAATTGAAGCATCTTGATCATCTTCCATATCTAATTTTTAACCAAGGCTTTGAATTCACTGAATTCTCTAAATGCTTCTAGTTGAATCCATGAAGATGTATAATGATTTTGTGGTACAAGGTACAAGTGGAGGTTTGTGGTGAATGATTTATAGTCAAAACATTAGATAATGCAATAATTTGACCCAAAAAAAATGTCTTAGCTTTCCGTTGAAAGTTTGGAAATTTGTCAAGAACAAAAAAACAACTTTCAAACTTTTAATCCTTTAAAGTTTCTAAAACATAAAAAAAACTTTCATCCAAGAGTTTGTTTCTATTTTATTTTTATTTTTTTTTCGCCAAAAAAAAAATTATGTCAAAAGTTTGGAAATTTGTCAAGAACAAAAACATTATCTTTAAAACTCTTAGTCCTTTAAAGTTTCTAAAACATAAAAAAACACTTTCAACCTTTGTTGTCTTAATCTACATGGATTTGTTCTTATGTTTAACATCCCCATTTTTTTATGGGTTGTTGGTATAATAAAATCCTCCTTAAAAAAAAATCAAACTCCTTGCAGATGTACTCTCCCCATTATCAAATTGAAGCACCTTGATAATCTTCCATGTCTATTTTTTAACCAGGGATTTGAATTCACTTAATTCTTTAAATACTTCAAGGTGAATCCATGAAGATGTGTAATGATTTTGTGGTAAGGGGTATATGTGGAGGTTTGTGATGGAGGTTTTACAATCAAAACATTAGTCAAAGCAATAATTTGACTAATTATAAATGACAAAGATTTTTGTGAAATAAAGTTTCTGTCGAAAGTTTGGAAAATTGTGAAGAACAAAAAAATAAATAATTTGAAACTTAAATCCTTTAAAGTTTCCAAAAATTAGACAAACTTTTGGTCAAAATCTTGTTTCTATTTTTGTCTTTTTCTATAGCCAAAAAATGTTTTTTTCATAAGTTTGGAAATTTGTCAAGAAACAAAAATATTACATATTTTTTTTATTGAACCTAACACCATTATGTTGAACATCAAATATGTGTTCTTCACACACACACACACACACACACACACTCACACACACACACACACACACACACACATATATATATATATATATATGGTTCGATTTTCAATTCAAGGTAATCCTTGCACACTTACTCAGATGTGTGCAACACTATGGAAGGTGCACACACTTCCCTTGACACGCAACCCACACACACTTACTCAGGAGCGCACAACACTATGGAATGCACATGATCTTTCTTTGGAAACAATCACCGCGCACTACTTAGGTGTGCACAAAATTGAATCAACATTTGGTGCCAATGGCTCACCAACCTAAATGTACATTTTCATTTTCATTTACAGTTAGGGTTCGAATTAGGGACATTATAAGATTACTTCTCACCTCACTTGAGATCAATGGCTATTATTTAAATCGCTAATGTTAATTAAAGGATTTCTTTAAATAAAATCCAACTCATTAATAAAAGAACTTTACTTTAATAATTCCTTTAATTAAAATAAAGTTTCAAGGTAGAAGGCTTTGGATGACTTCCACACGTCTAGACACTTATATATGTG
>CBVK0100366893.1:0-17313 GCA_900067695.1 Picea abies
CTATTAGATTTAGCTATGTTTCAAATTTCAAATATTAGGCTAGGTAAAGAAATAGATTGGCTTTGCAGTCAAAGTATTTTTTTCGAATTGGTTGAAACAGCCTACACATCCATTGGGCTATGGGGTCTGTGTTTTAATAAAATGTGAAATACAAACCATAAACGTGAAGGAAGACTTTCACAGGGCAAGATAATATACTCACTGGATCTTTAGCGGCTTAAATGATGGACAGAAGAAAAGATGAGAAAGATAATTTCAACTAAGAAGCAATTAAGAATTTCTTAATTGAGAACACCAGAAAATAAACACTAAAATATTTTGAGTCAGAAACAGGGTATACAAGATAAATCGTGCAACATTCGTTACTCTTAAAGATTAGTTTCAGAAAAAAATATGATAACTAAGCAAGAATAGCATTCAACTTAGAGAGGAAAACATCACCAATGAATACACGCAAGAATCCTGTAAAAGTGCCTCCTTTTATTAATGGAAGATCCCTTCAAAAAGATTACAGTCTGATAGAGTCAGGGTGTGAAGCTCAACAACCCTCAATACTTCGAAAGGTGAAGTATTTATAACTCAAATTACAAAATGTTCCTGTCATAAATGAACAGGACGTGCTAAATCTATTTTTAGGCTAACTAATTTAACAAATCTCCTAAATCTAGGAACTTCTTGATGACTCGGTGTAACTGTACGCTAATTTCTGGGTAGACCGTTGATGAAGCTTTTGCACGACCTCATCTGACTGGGAAACTGACTGGACCTGGACAACTCATCTGCTAATCGATCAGATCGTAGAGTTCCTCCCATCTGAGGTGATTGGGCACATTGACTTTGAGCAGTCTTCGATACACTTCGTCCATTTCTGTATACTTAGCAAATGTAGTCTTGATGAGGAATATGTATCAAATTTCATGTTAGATGTTGATATCCCACTGAAGGGCATCCAAAAATGCCTTGTTGGTGATGCTCCCTTGTATGCCTACAAAATTTGAACTGTCCTTAGACACCTCAGCCAATCTCTTTTCGTAATTCAGGAGTGTCATCAGTTTATCATTAATAACCTTCAAACCAGGTAGACCTTTCTTTTGGAGAGCCTCAATCTTACTGAAGAACCTTTGTATCCCCTGGTCCTTGGCCTGAACCTTTTCTTCCAGCTAAAGCATTAGTCCTCTCTTGGTCAAAACTCTTTTGACCTCAAGGATGGTTTATGTTCTCTCTTCAATCTTTAGCTCTTCTAGCTCCTCCCTGGTCTTAGAATTGAGGAATTTGATGATCTCGTTTGCCTGTGATGGCCTATCTCCCAATTCTACTATGATATTCTCAATGGCTTGTTTTCTCCTCTAGACTAACTCATTCTGCTCAAACATGATCTGGATCATGGGCCATATCTCATTCATGGACTTGGTGATGTATGTCCATACACTCTCTTTAACCTTGGCCAATGTCTTTCCTGCCACTGTTTGTTTCTGGAGCTGCTATAACTCCTGCTTGAGCTACTCTGTCACCTAATTTTCCTTAGATAGGCTGGTCTGGAAGGAAGATTTGAGTTCCTGTAGATTCTCAATCTCCTCTTTTAGCCTACTGATCTCTGTCTCCTACAGGTTCATCCTTTCCATGGACTCAGCCAGCTCGGCTGTCTTCTCCTGAGATGTCGATGGAGTCGTGGACGGGACTGATGTCACTGATGTTGTTCTCACTCCTGCAATTGGGATATCACTCAATGGAATGACTTCCATTGGCTTTAGCTGCTCTTTTTCTTTTAACAGTTTCTCCATCTCAGCTTCCATTTCTCTAATTTGTGTGTTCTGCTCCATGAGCAGCTTTAGCATCTCATCCTTCTTGCCTTCTTTCTCTGCTATCTCCTTCGCCTGTGAGTCCTCTATGGGTGAGAGATTCAGTTGTTTCCTCAAGGATGCTATATCATTGTTCTTCTTCTTTATCATTTCCTCTGCTGCTTTGACATTCAAAGGGTCATAGTCGATCTTGAGGATCAACTCCTTCAAATTTTTGATCCTATTGTCCTTTGTGAATGATGAAATCTTCTCCATTTTGATTTGTGTTTGAACATTGTTCAGTGACACTTGCAATTTGGCTGTAGAATTGGAAGTGTGTGCCAACGTGTAGAAAACCATTTCTCCATTCTTCTTGTGTAGATCCATTTGATTGGCTAGGTGTACATCCTTCATCTGGAATTCGAAGGTGGCCCTCTTGTAGTTGGTGATCACCTTGGGATCGGGCACCTGTGCCTTTAGGAAGGCCATGTGCATCCTGCCTTTGTTTGTGTCAAATGCAGATAGAAACCTATGCTGTGCTATCGAGGTCTGCTTCCAGAACTAAGCGCAAGTACTACTGGTAAGGGTCTGATTCTTTTTCTTGATCAGCTCGTACTTCTCGAAAATGCTCAGCTTGGGCCCAGTCTTGCCTGGCTGAGTGTTCAATGGGGAGTCTGAGGATTTCTTTGGAAATGATGGAGTGATGTCCTTATGTAGGCTCAAACCGAAAGGAGTAATAACCGACTTGGTCACTGTGGTAGACAGGGATTTTTTTTCCCTTGTCGGCCCAGGGACTGGAGAAGTCTTAGGCCTCTTAGTGTGCAGCCAAAACTCCTCAGAAGATACCTCAGTGATGGGTGGAGATAAATCCTTCCTTGACCTCTTCTCCTTTGGGACCTGTGGTGTGGTCGTTGGTGCCACAGTGGTTGGGGGAGCCTATTGTTCCACTTCGACCAATGTGTTAGGTTCCCACATTGTCTGATTTGCAAATTTTTACACCTCAGGCTTAGGTTCATAAACGTACGGCATGTTTTTGTTCTTCACCCGCATTTCTGAGATGATCCCACATGGATCATAATGCCATAGGAAGCCTAGGAAGAACTTCATTTCTCTTAGCATCCGGTCTGCTTCTTCCCCAACACCACGATTGTTGCAGTTGAAGGAGCCAATCTGCCCCTTGATTCTCAGCTGCAGCTTTTTCTTCAATGATACAAAATGGATATCATCTAAATTCATAATCTGTCTTATATATTCTAAAGCGAAGATTCTGACTAACAAATATTTGGGCAGCTTATAAGGCGCCAACTCACACCCATATACTCTGATCTTGGTATGATTTTGATACAGGTACCAATCCCTGATCTTTGTATTGTCCGAGAGGTGTAGGATCCTCTGGACTTTGTCATTTATTCGAGGCTCGGGCCGACCCCCTAGCATGCTTACCACAGGGTGGTAAAATAGATCGATGAACTCCTTGAAGCTGTACTCTGTTGATTTGTGCTTCAGCAAGGAGGTCCATGCTATGAATGCCTGAGGTCTACCATCTGCATCCATCTTTTGCATGGAAAAACTAAATTTATCCCCCTAGAAGAAAACAAAAAAGTAGGCTAAAATTGATGAATGTCTGAGCATGCCTTCCTTGCCAAAATTCACGAACTGTTTGTGAATATTGTTTGCCAAGAAGGCACTGAAATCAAACTGGGTGGTGGGATTTTCATCAGTGGAGAAAATGGATAAAAAAACCAGAATGGGATCATCTACCCACTGATCATAATAGTATCTCAACAGAGCATAAAGGGAAGAAATGACCTAGCTTCCCTTAGTGCAGAACATGGACGACAGGTAAGGGGGATTTGTGTAAGGGAATTGAGTGGATGTAGGAAGGAAAAGATCGAATATTTGATCTCTTTGGGGAAAATTCATTTTCTGATACAACTCTGTAAGGATTTCTAGGTTGAAAGAAGATGCAGAGTCAGCACGGGGAATTTGCATCATCTGGTCTATGGACTCGGGCTTGATGAGGAAAAGGATTTCTCTGGACAAGGAGATGATGGCTCTTTGTTTGGGAATATAGTGGGCTTGTAACTTAATCACAAACTCAGGAAAATGGTGGATCTGGGGAAAGAGGTAAAGAGGTAAATTGGACTCCCAGAGTCCAATTTCATCACTTTGGTCCAGGAAAACTTCCCTGAGCCATGACTGGAGGTATGAGAAATCAAAATCGCATATGGTATCTGCGATTAATCGGTCTTTGTCGAATAGTGGGATCTTGTCCAGGTCGACAGGAGACGGGAGAAATGGATTTTCCTCTCCTTTCGTTGGTTTGGACTTTGGCACCATTTCTGCAATAGTACCTACAATAAACACAACATTAGTGGGGACGACTGACTGTGGATGAGGGTGGCAGAATGTAATGGACGAGTAAGCGATGAATTATCTGGTGCGATAGGTGAATAGCGAAAGTAATGGAAATAACGGTGATTTTATTTAAATTGGGGTCGGTTGGGCGGGGGAGACAGGTCAGCTGGATAACGGAATGCTCTGTACACCGTAGATCTAAGCACCATGATCAGGACCGTCGATATGTGCAGGGAGCATAAATGGGGAGCGGAAAATACATGTGCTAGGAAAACTTAGGATAGCTACATTTTATGGGTTTTTTCCCCAAACTTTTCAAGTAAACACCACCGCGGGGCTTCAACCAAATGATCCTCTAACCATATGAAACATGGTGCAACATTGACATCAAGCTGGTTTTATTGGAATGGAACAATAAAGCAACTAGCCTACATACTAACCTATCTTCGTATGAAAACTAACCCAGATTAGACAGTTGCGTTAAGAATTTACTCTACCCTGGGGCTATCTGACCAAGATTAGACAGTTTGGCTAGATTTATTCACTAATCTAACCTAGAAAGTTTGGCTAAGATTTAAATTGTTTATCCAAATTCATTCACTACCCTATCAACATCAAATTTGAAAAGAACTTGGCCATGATTGAAAGGTATGGATCAAGTTACTATTATTTCATGGGGCTTTTTATTGAAATTCTTTTATGCCCTCTTTTCTTTCTTTCTTTTTCCTTTTTTCTTTTTTCTTTTTTCTTTTTCTTTTTTCTTTTTCTTTTTCTTTTTCTTTTTCTTTTTCCTTTTTCTTTTCTTTTCTTTTCAAATTATTTGTAGAATGAAAAATCATTTGTCGACAAAAAAACTAGAGACAGATAATATCCTAGTCACCAATTGATCCTATAACTTATAGGGTGATAACAGTAGTGACAATAGAGGAGTTTTTTGTTGCTATAACCATGAGTCACAAAACCTCTACTTCTGTGAACTTATAATTCATGTTCACTATTTGTTTCTCGTGGGTCTATTTCTAGTTTAATCCTTTGTTTACCCTATACTTAGCAACTATAATCTGGAGTGACTCAGAGTAGTTCCGAATAGTTTACACCTTCATCGTGCTCCAGGAACTAAAGGGTCCAACTAGGTTCTCAATGTATATGTTTCCCCTCTGTGACTGGTGCATAACATTTGTAGGAAGGTAGTAATCTACCGATAAATTATCCCTTGATGAAGTTAGGTTATTCTTCATGACTACTTTTATTGGTGAAAATTATGATACCATTCCTTGCATTCTTTTCCTTGTTAATCAAGGGTTTTTATCAAATGATTTCTTGTTCTTGAATTTGCAATGCTATTTTACTTTGTCAAGGAAATTAATTGGCATTATGTATAAAGGTTTTTCTTTGTATTAATGGTGGGGCTATTATTGTTGCGAGGGTACCCACCAAGAGCTCCCAGACCCTTCTCCCCTCGGTCAAGGTTGACTATGAATCAAAGAATGGCAATAGGAGGGTGTGGCGTTTCGGCCCTAAGTTAAGTAATTCAACAGCTATGGTTATCATTGTTCCTTTTCGAGTTTATAAATCAAGATTTTACTTTGTAACTTTTCTAATGTTTATGGTGATGGTCGAATGAAGGTGAGCCCACTTCATAGCATGGGTTCTAGCTTCTATTCATCCTGGAAAAGGTACTCGGGTTCCAAAATATGCCCCTTCAACTTGTTACGACCTGGAGGTCTCAATTATGTTCGTAGTTTTTCTGATGTTAAGAGTAACCTTTGTTGATGCACCGATTCCCTGTGTCGGATAACTGAGAGTTTAAACCTGTTTTTTTTATCAAAGTTCCAATTTATATGTAAGCATGATGTCGGAGACTTGTGAATGAAATCCTTGTTTTCTTTTGTTTAAAATAATTATTTACCCCAATGGGATCATTACTAGAGGTCTCACATCTTTCGACTCTGCGCATTCATAGGTGTTTGTTTTCAGTTGGTTGCTTCTTCAACAAGGATTTGCATCACTATGTGATTTCGGAGAATGCGAAGCGATTTAATAAAAATGCTTTGTTTCCTTTCTACGCACAACATATATAAGATATGTCATATGTTGTTAATGTAGTAACAAGTTGTCTATCTGTTTCCTGTAGTATTATCCTAGTATGATTATATCATCCAGGAAATAGGGTGATCTTACGTTCGTTCCCATATGCTTCATCATTCTTGACTATATAAATGGATTCTGTTTATAGTTTGAAACATTCATACACATATAATCACTCTATTTGTGCATTGATATATATTTCACTCTATTTATAGTTTGAGACATATAGGTGCATATGATAGTTATGTTCGTTCATTGATGCATATTTGACTTTGTTTAAAGTTTGAAACATATATGTGCATATGATAGCTCTGTTCATTCGACTATGTTTAAAGTTTGAAATATATATACACATATAATTAGCCATGTTCATTCATTCGACTCTGTTAAAGTTTAAAACATATATACACATATAACAGCTCTAATCATTAATTCGACTCTGTTAAAATTTGAAACATAAATATATGCATATAATAGCTTTGTTTGTTCATTCGACTCGGTTAAAGTTTGAGACATATATACACATATAATGAATATGTTCATTCATTCGACTCTGTTAAAGTTTGAAACATATATAGATGCATATAATAGCTCTGTTCGTTCATTGATACATATTCGATTCTATTTAAAAATTGATTCTAGAAAATAAATCTGCATTTAAATCCTACAGTTTATTCTCTAAATTTCGAACCATCTTTGTCTAGGTTCTTGCATGCATACCAATGTTAAGGATCTCACTATAAAAATAGCCAATTCATTCCACAGAGGTAGAATACTGAATATTTAGGTACTGAAAAGACTTACAACATTTACACGATCATTAAAAACAGATACTAGAACTCTTTCCGTATAGCGATAACATGTACAGTATCTTCAAAAAATCACTCAGAAAGATAGAGTTTAGAGTACATATTTGATCTAGGCTTGCAGAGAAAGCAAAGGGAACAACCACATTCCTCCCAACTGTAGAATCGAGTAGCCGCGATTACTTGCCCGATTCACCCCCTAGCCTGACCATGAGTCAATAAGGGCGAACTTGGAAATCCCTCTACAACACTATCCTTCAATTCAATCCCCTGTTTCCTTGCCTAACACGCTTCCAGTGTTCATAACAGCAAGTGAAAAAGAAAAAATACCAAAATAGACTCTTTTCCCTAGCATACTTAACACCGTCCTGCCTCCTCGCATATGCTTATTTGTAACTTGCCTTGGTCTTTTTCCTTCTTTGGAATTTTTGCATATTCCTAAATCCCTGATTTTCAGGGGCTTCGAACGGCCAAATCATTAATTTTCCACTTGTACAAATCAGCCCAGGGATATTTCCAACATGTTCCCCACTCATGGAGTCATGGTCAACTACTTTTAACATGGTTGTTCCATTTGTCTTCCTGCAATCAATATAAAATATTCTGTTTTCAAACAATTGTCATTGTCAAATAGTTAGTTGGGTCAAATCAGAGTCGTGCCCAACAGTCATAATAATTTATTACAACTAACAAATTCGAAATTCGAAATTGCCATAAATGGCAAAATTTATCCAAATTCGAATTTACCAAAAATGGAATAATTTCCCAGAAATTGAAATTTCCAAATTATTTTATTTTGGGGAATGTCACATCCTTTTCCCCTTCAGTAAAACACTATCCTCAGTGTTCATTTCTTTCTTGTAACAATATTGGATGATATTTCTGCAAATCTCCCTCCAATTCCCAAGTGGCCTCCTCAGGACTAAAGTGCTTCCGTTGCACCTTTACCTGAGTGATGGCCTTGTTCCAAAGCGCTATTTCTCTCCAGTCCAGAATGCATAGGGGTTCCACCTAGAATTTGCCTTCAGGTTCCACCTATACCAAGTTCCAATCAATCATATGAATAGGGCCGTGAACATATTTTTTAATAAAGAAACATGAAATACATTATGAATTCTTAGATTTGTTGGCAATGGAGGTTGATACGCTAAGGGTCCAATTCGAGCTAGTATCTCGAAGGGCCCACAGAACTTGGGTGCCAACTTCGCACAGTTTCCTAGCTTCAGTGAGATTTTCTGGGCTTTGACCTTCAAATATACATGGTCTCCCGCTTGAAACTCTAAATGTCTTCTTTTCATATCTGCATAGCTCTTCAATTCTGTCCAGTGCTTCTTTCAAGTTCTATTCTACCTTTCTTACCATGTTCTTCATTTCTTGGAGCATTTCTAGTCCAACCATGAGTCTGTCAGTTGGGTTATCCCAACTAATTGGAGTCATGCACTTTCTGCCATACAATACTTTGAAAGGGATCAACTTTGCTGAAGTTTGGTACCCATTGTTATATTCAAATTCTAGCAAGTGTATATAATCCTCCCACTTGTTTGGTTTTGTTCTTACGTACATGCAGAGAATATCCTCTATGATCTGGTTTGTCCTTTCGGTTTGTCCATCTGTTTGTGGATAATAACTTGTATTGAAATTCAAGTTGGTATTGAGCCCTGCAAACAATTATTTCCAAAACGTGGATGTGAATTTCATGTCTCTATCTGAAATCACCATTTTAGGAATACCATGCAGTCTAAAGATTTCTTTCATGAATATTTTAACGATGTTTATAGCTTTAAAAGTAGACTTTACAGGAATAAAGTGTGCAGACTTACTAAGTTTATCGATTACAACCATGATTGAGTCATTATGTTTCTGAGTTTTAGGAAAACCTGTTATAAATTCGAGTGATATAGTTTCCCATTTCCATTCTGGTATTGGTAATGGCTATAAGAGGTCGGCTGGATGCTGGTGTTCGGCCTTAACCTGTTGACAATATTGGCACCTAGACAAGTATTTCGTTGTTTCACCCTTCATATTAGGCCAATAAAATAGTTTCCTATGTGTTGTTATCATTTTATGGTAACCTGGGTGGCCATAATACGACTTCTTATGCACTTCATCCAAGATTGTTAATTTTAACCCTGCTGAATTTGGCATGTAAAGTCTGTTTTTAAATCATAGAAGCCCTTTCTCGTCGATACTTAGATCTAGTTTATCTGAGTTCATGGTGTTGTTTGGTACTTATTTCATTATTTTATTATAGTTTTCATCATCAACACCTTCCGTCCTTATTCTTTCTTCCAGATCACTATCTTCCCGGCTAAAATTCATCTCAAATAATCCATGGATTCTTCTACTTAAAGTGTCTGCTACTTTGTTTTCCTTTCCCTTGATATGTCTAACCTCGAAGTCAAATTCGCTTAAGAAGGATAACCACCCTACTTGCCTTGCATTAATATCTGGTTGGTTAAATAGATATTTCACCCCGATGTTGTCTGTTAATTATAGGAATCTTATGCCCATTATGTAGTGTCACCACATCTTTAAGGTGTGTATTACTGTTGCCAAATCTAAGTCATGAGTGACGTAATTTCTCTCATGTTCTTTCAATTTCCATGACTCATAAAAAATAACATGTCCTTCTTGAGTTAGGACACCACCTAGCCCTTCTTTACTCACATCAACAGATATAGTGAAGTATTTATCTGGGTCTGCTACTTTCAATATGGGTGTCGTTGTCAATAATTCCTTTAGTTTGTTGAAGCTGTCTTGACATTTCTCTGACCAGTGAAACCTGGTTTTTTTCTTTTGTAATGATGTGATACCGTAGGCTATCTTGGAAAAACCTTCTATAAACATGTGGTAGTATCTGGTGATTCCCATGAACGAATGTATATCCACTACATCTTTAGGTACTGGCCATTCCATAATGGATTTTATCTTTTCCGAGGTTATGGTAATGCCCTCTGCTGAAATTACATGTCCAAGATATTGTATTTCTTTTTGATAGAAGGCACACTTGTTGAAATTGGTGTACTGTTTGTGATTCCTTAACATTTGCAGAACTATTATTAAGTGTTCCTCATGTTCCTCCTCCGTCTTTGAATAGACTAGGATATCGTCGATGAATACTACCATGAACTTGTCCAAGTACTCACTGAAAATACTATTCATTAGGCACATAAATGTGGTTGGGGCATTAGTGAGTACGAACGTGTTGACTACAAACTCATAGTGTCCATATCTTGTCCGAAATGCTATTTTGTTTATGTCCTCATCTTTTATCCGAACTTGATGATAACCAGAATGTAAATCCAATTTTGAAAAGCTATTGCCCCCCCCTACTTGATTGAACAGATCATTTATCCTTGGAAAGGGATATTTATTCTTAATAGTCATTTTGTTCAGTTGTCTATAATCGATACATAATATTAGAGTACCGTCCTTCTTTTTCACAAAGAGGATTGGTGCTCCCCAAGGTGAGACACTTGGTATGATATACTCTTTGTCCAATAATTCCTGTAGTTGTATTTTTAATTCTATTAGTTCTCGTAGACTCATTCGGTAAGGTGCCTTTGAGATAGGGGCAGAACCAGGTAACAGATCTATGGAGAAGTCTATTTCCCTTCTAGGGGGTAATTTTGGTATCTCATCCACAAACATGTCTCTGAAATCATGTAGGACAACAAAGTCTTCCAACTTTGGCTTATCCTTCTTTTCTTCTAAACTCGCCACTTGGATGGAATAAACTTGACATCCTTTTCTCACACATTTCTTTAGTTGCATTACTGAAATTTGTCTGACTGATACCGGTTTTGGTATACCTTGGGCTGTCCTGGTGGTGCCAAAATCATCTTTATAGCTAAGTATCTTGGTATAACAATTGAATATTGCTTTCTGTCGTTCCAACCAGTCCATCCCAATAATCATATCGTAAGATCCTAGTGGTAGGATGTTCAGATTGGTTCTTATAGTTTGATCATCTAGGCTAAATTCAAAATACGAGATATAGTCGATTACCTTCCTTTTTGTACCTGTCGCTAGTTGTACAAGCCATGATTTTGTGTCCTTCAGTCTCTTAAGTTTATTTGACTCTACTATCTTCGGAGTAATATAACTTAATGTTTCTCTGGGGTCAATTAAAACATAAATTCGAGTGTCATGGATTTTACCTTCGACTTCTACCACCGAGGACTGGTGGTCAACTTGTCGTCCATCGATAGTCGCATTTATCCGATGTAGGCTCCTACCCACGTCTCCCACTATCGAGGCTTCTTGCAGGTTATGAAAAATAGTTCTATTTGTCGCACTCAGACGTGGGCAGTTCCTCCTGAGATGACGCTCTCCACATTTCCAACACTTTAATGGCTCATGGGATTTGTCCCCAAACCTCCTCGTTCCCAGGTTTATTGGTTTTCCGCTTCCTTGTGTATTCGGGAGATTGGAGTGAAAATCCTTTCTCGAAAAAAACTTTGTTGTATTCCGATAAGGAGTTGGCTAGTACCCCTTCTTCCTTTGGTTCATTCGATCTTTTTTCTTATCCTTCCAGGCTTTGGGAAACTCTGCTCATTGTTTATATTGGTCATAGCACATTCACTCTTTTCTAAATACTTCGCTTAAGGATTTGGGGTTGTCAAATTAAATTATGTCCCTGTAGGACGGTGGTATATAGCTTAGGAATCACTTAATTTTTACGTTATCCTCCCGGATGTATGGTATGAACCTTAGTAGATACAAAAATTTATTTATAAGGTCCTCCATTGTCATCTGTCTGAGTCGTAATTCATAAAATTCTTTTGTCTTCCTTTCATAGTAATTTTCAAAAAGGTATTTTTTCTTGAAATACTTCTTAAATTCAAACCATTCCAATTGTTTCTCCTTTAGGCCCTTGGACAATTTCAGATCTTGCCACCAAATACTGGCCTTCCCATTTAGATTGTAGATGGCCATCCTGACCTTCATATCATTGGAATAGTTGTAGATTTGAAAATAATTTTTTATTTCCAACAACCATGCCTCTGCTTCTTCTCCTATCCTGGATTCCCCATAAAAGATAGCGGGTTTAATCTTTTTAAATTATCCTTCAAGGTGGTCTACTTGTTTTCTTTTTCTATCAATTTTAGTTCCCTCTTCAGCTGGAGGTGTTCCTTTAGACAAATTGTCTCCTTTTTCTGTTTCTGGCCCTGAGTTCTTGGAGGCTCTCTTGATGACTTCTTCATCATTATTATTGTCTTTTGGGCTTTTCTTGGTCACTATACTGCACAGCAAGACTTCATTTATCTCATGTTGTTCTTCCTATGCCTTCTTCAATTTTTCATTGTCGGCTTTAAAGATCTATAGCTCAACAATTAGGTTCCTCATTGTTTCCAACACTTATGTGGGTGAGCTTTCATCACTATTCTACCTTGTATCTCCAAGAGGTCCTTGCTGTGGATTTTCTTCCATCCTGTTTTATGCATTGTCTCGAGCTGCCATACTTATTCACCAAAACAAAGAAAGTTTTATGTCTGTAACCACACAATTTATTAGTTTTGGAAAAAAAATTATATACTAAGAACTACAGTGCTCCTGTTGAGGCCCAATGTTGTAACTTTGGCTCTGATACCATATGTAATGTACCTCAAAATTCTCATAAAAAAACAATTTTTTTGGTACAATATTTGCTACTTAATTTTGTTTAATCCACTCATGAGCCAAGTAATTACACTTCGTTGTTCGCTTTCATGACTTATAACGTTCTAGATTAATACTCTTGTCTTAAGCTTAATACCTCTGGCTTAATACCTTACAAAAATCGAATGAAATATATTCTAATCCTTACTTTATTATAAGGGCTTTATTATAATGCCCGCACCTACCTATACGCTAGGATTGGAATTTCAATACTTTATTATAAGGGCTCTATTATAATGTCGCACCTACCTGTATGCTAGGATTGGTAATTTCAGTCCCTTTGTTTTTTTTTTAATAGAAATGGACTATTGGATTTTTCATTGCACATAAATTTATGTCTCGGGTTTTTAAATGCTTATGCACTGCCTAACTATGTCAACATCAGTCTTCAATTCCCTCTCATGGTACATGATAGGAAAGGTTTTACGGAGGTTAATGAATTGTTTAGGAGTGGTTTCCAAGTGTTTTCCTTTGATGGATCTACTTTAGTTATGCTACGACTTGTTCTTATCGTAACGAACTGAACCTGGTCAAGTCCATTTCAATCTCTACACAACTGAACTAACTAACTCCCCTTCACTTGCTGGAGTAACGAAAAGACAACTTCATGGCTTGGGAGCCGACTAGTTCTATGGACAATCATATTTTTACCGTTAGTTTACCTCGTATCTTCTGCATTTAGGGAGGTGGATGTACCTGTCAGGAGGGGTTTAAGACTCTGTCTGGGAAATAAAATAAGGGTCCTACTAACCTTAGCCCCGATGTCTCTTTCACCTGCTCCTCCCAATCTTGATGCACCAGCTTGCCCTAGTGTAAGGTTTTTGTACTTCCCATGATGAAAGAGTTTACTCATGCCTCTTAGGTCTTAGTGGTCTCATTTCTCCCTTGTGCCTTTGAAGGAAAGGGCTCTGTGTTATGAAAACTTCCACAGGGAAAAACCTTCCGCCTCCGTGAGCAACCCTTGGTGTAGTCCACGACAATGCCTGGTAAGTTTTCTCTAAGGGACTGTCATATTTCGGATTCGAACAGAGTTTGTTGTTTTGGTTGAAACCGAGAAGAATTTTTTTTCTGTTCACTCTACTGTGGGTTATGGACTTTCCTTAATCCTGATAGATTCTACGCATTCTTCTATTTTAGTAGTGACAATAGAGGATGTTTTTCTTGCTATAACCATGAGTCGCAAAACCTCTATTTCTATGAACCTATACTTCATGTTCACTGTTTGTGTCCCATGGGTCTATTTCTCATTTAATCTTTTGTTCACCCTATACTTAGCAACTATAATCTAGAGTGACTCAGAGTAGTTCTAAATAGTTTACACCATCATCGTTCTCCAGGAACTAAAGGTTGCAACTAGGTTCTCAATGTTTATGTTTCCCCTCCGTGACTAGTGCATAACATTTGTAGGAAGGTAGTAATCTACTGGTAAATTATACCTCGATGAAGTTAGGTTATTCTTTGTGATTACTTTTATCGGTGAAAATTATGATACCGTTCCTTCCATTCTTTTCTTTGTTCATGAAGGGTTTTTATCATATGATTTCTTGTTCTTGAATTCACAATGCTATTTTACTTTGTCAAGGAAATTAATTGGCATTTTGTATAAATGTTTTTCTCTGTATTAATTGTGGGCTCTTACTTTTGTGAGGGTACCCACCAAGAGCTCTCGAACCCTTCTCCCCTCATTCAGGGTTAACTATGAAGCAAAGCATGGCAACAGGAAGGTGTGGTGTTTCAGCCCTAAGTTAAGTATTCCAACAACTATGGTTATCATTGTTCCTTTTCGAGTTTATAAATCAATATTTTACTCTGTAACTTTTCTAATGTTTACCATGATGGATGAATGTAGGTGTGCCCACTTCACAATGTGGGTTCCAGCCTCTTTTCATCCTGGCAAAGGTACTCAGGTTCCAAAATATGCCCCTTCAACCTGTTACAACCTAGAGGTCTCGATTATGTTTGTAGTTTTTCTGATGTTAAGAGTAACCTTTGTTCATGCATTGATTCCCTGTGTCGGATAATTGAGGGTTTAAACCCATTTTGTTTATCAAAGTTCCAATTTATATGTAAGCATGATATGGGAGAATTGTGAATGAAATTCTTGTTTTCTTTTGTTTAAAAGAATTATTTACCCCAACGGAATCATTACTAGAGGTCTTGCATCTTCCAATTTTGTGTGTTCATAGTTGTTTGTTTTTATCTAGTTACTTCTTCAGCAAGGATTTGCATCATCTGTGATTTTAGAGAATGAAAAGTGATTTAATAAAAATGATTTGTTTCCTTTCTATGCACAACATATATAAGATATTTCATACATTTATAATGTAGTAACAAGTTGTCTATCTGTTTCCTATAGTATTATCCCAGTATGATTATATCGTCCAGGAAATAGGGTGTTCTTACGTTCATTCCGATATGCTTCATCATTCTCGACTGTATAAATGGATTCTATTTACAGTTTGAAACATTCATACGCATATAATCACTTTGTTCGTGCATTGATATATATTTGACTCTGTTTAAAGTTTGAGACATATAGGTGCATAGCATAGTTATGTTCATTCATTTACGCATATTCGACTTTGTTTAAAGTTTGAAACATATATGTTCATGTGATAGCTCTGTTCATTGGACTCTGTTTAAAGTTTGAAATATATATACGCATATAATTAGACGTATTCATTCATTTGACTCTATTAAAGTTTAAAACATATATATGCATATAATACCTCTGTTCATTCATTTGACTCTGTTAAATTTTGAAACATAAATATATGCATATAATACCTCTGTTCATTCATTTGACTCTGTTAAAGTTTGAAACATATATACGCATATAATGACTCTATTCGTTCATTCAACTCTGTTAAAGTTTGAAACATATATAGACGCATATAATAGCTATGTTTGTTCATTGATATATATTTGATTCTGTTTAAAAATTGATTCTAGAAAATAAATCTACATTTAAATCCTACAATCTGTTCTATGAATTTTGAACCATCTTTGTCTAGGTTCTTGCATGCATACCATCATTAAGGATCTCACTATAACAATAACCAATTTGTTCCACAGAGGTAGAATACTGAATATTTAGGTACAGAAAAGACTTATAGTAGTTACACGATCATTAAAAACAGATACTAGAACTATTTCCATATAGCCATAACATATATAGTATCTTCAAAAAATCATTCATACATATAGAGTTTAGAGTAGATATCTAAACTAGGCTTGTAGAGAAAACAAAGGGAACAACCACGTTCCTCCCAACCGTAGAATCAGTAGTCACGATTACTTGCCCGATTCACCCCCTAGCCTAACCATGAGTCCATAAGGGTGAACTTGGAAATCTCTCTATAACACTTTCCTTCAATTCAGTCCCCTTTTTCCTTTCCTCACACCCTTCCAGTGTTCATAATAGCAAGTGAAAAAGAAAAAAGACCAAAATAGACTCTTTTCCCCAGCATACTTAGCAACATCCTCCCTCCTCACATATGCTTATTTATAACTTGCCTTGGTCTTTTTCCTTCCTTGGAATTCTCTCCTTTTCCTAAATCCCTGATTTTTCAGGGGCTGACAATGGCCAAATCATTAATTTGCCACTTGTACAAATCAGCCCAGGGGTAGTTCCAACATGTTCCCCACTCATGGAGTCATGGTCAACTACTTTTAACATGGTTGATCCATTTGTCTTCCTGCAATCAATATAAAATATTTTGCTTTCAAACAAGTGTCACTGTCAAATAGTTAGTTGGGTCAAATCAGAGTCCTGCCCAAAAATCATAATAATTTATTATAATTAACAAATTCGAAATTCGGAATTGCCATAAATGGCAAAAAATTTCCAAATTCAAATTTACCAAGAACGGAATAATTTCCTAGAAATTTAATTTCCAAATTGTTTTATTTTGGAAAATGTCACATCCTTTCCCCCTTCAGTAAAACACTATCCTCAGTGTTCAATCCTTTCTTGGAACAATATTGGATGAGATTTCTGCAAATCTCCCTACAATTCCCAAGTGGCCTCCTAAGGACTAAAGTGCTTCCATTGCACCTTTACCTGAGTGACAGCTCTATTCTGAAGCACTATTTATCTTCGGTCCAGAATGCATAGGGGTTACACCTAGAATTTGCCTTCAGGTTCCACCTGTACCAAGTTCCAATCAATCATATGAGTAGGGACATGAACACATTTTTTAATAAAGAAACATGAAATACATTATGAATTCTTAGATTTGTTGGCAATGCAAGTTGATATGCTACGGGTCCAATTCGAGCTAGTATCTTGAATGGTCCACAGAACCTGGGTGCCATCTTGGAACAGTTTCCTAGCTTCGGTGATATTTTCTAGACTTTGTGATCTAGGTGGATATCGGTGGCCACCCACCTTTTCTGACTAGCTCAAAACAGTTTTCTGGCAATTTTGGCAATTTACTATTTTTAGCAGATTTTAACTTCCGGGGCCATTTTGAGGGCCTAAATGAAGGTTTTTTGAGATAAAGGTTTTCAATGATAGATGAAGGCATGATTGAGTCCCCAAAATTAATCTCCTCGATGATTCCTTTCCAACAAGCTATCACACTCCTAAAACGGAGATCATATGCAAAAGTTACGACCCC